>VDFB02388692.1:46646-65516 GCA_007258455.2 Sequoia sempervirens | reverse complement strand
ACTTCTCTTCATAACCAAAGAGACTAGAAAATGCTACCTAACTGAGATGCAAAACCTATAACTAAAAAATGCAAATAAACTTTCCCAAAATAGCTACAACAAAATAAAGAGAAAAGTTGGGAAGAGGTGAGCCAAGTAAGCATACAATAGTAATACACACAAGCCGTAATACACACCATGCACTAATGAACTAAACATCACACCAGGAGTGTCATATCATAATAAAATGATAGCCAATGAATTTGCCACCAACAATTAACAATTGTAATCCTCTAGCCAAATTAATGAAAAGTTCTAAAGATGGGTTAATATTTTCTTTAAAATGAATGGAATCCTTTGAAAGCAAAGGCATTAAATCCCATTCATCCAAAAGATTGTTGGGTTTTGCAGAAAAAGGAAATTGATCAACAGGATATTAGCAAGATAGTCAACAACATTTATACTTTTCCTAAAACAATGACCAAATGAAATATTGTCAAAATGACAACTCAATAGGCAAGAATTCCACAATAATAATGTTTAGCCTCCAATCACTCAAAGAATTACTACACAACCCATTAATCGCAACAATGGAGTCCCCTATGATTTTCAAATTTCTAAAACCTAACAAAACGTTGATCTTAAGACCTTCAAAGACTGCCAAAGATTTTGCTTCATTATTTGTTTTAAAATGCAAGAGGAAAGAAGCACCTCTGATAAAGTGGTCACTTGAATTTTTGAAAACCGAAACACCACACTTGAACCTTTCAATCTCAAGTTAACTATTGCAGCTCCATCGAAATTTGTTTTGTAAAAGTCCTCTTTAGGAGGAATCCAAAAAGCAGCATTATGCTTAGAAGAATAGTGATTGCCCTATTACAAGAGATTTGCTTCTCAAATTTTCACTGAGTATAGAAGAATAGTGATTACCCCATTACAAAGGATTTACTTCTCAAGTTTTAACTTACAAGTATAGCTTGATGTTCAAACAGAAATTAGAGTGCAAATTGTTGGATTCCTAACTATGACAACCGGTCAAACAATTACCATCCAACTAGCTATTATTTTCTCCAAGATTTTGTGGTGTATTTAGGCATCGAAATAGATGTTATTTAAGCATCTAAGACATGGTCCAACAATTTGTAATATGTCTGGAATGATTATTTAATAAAATTTTATTTAAAATAAAGAAAATTTGTTGGGTGGTTGGCAATGGTCATCATAGCCACAACAGCCATCAGCCATCATGGTATTTATGATTGAGACATTCATAATTTCATAAGCAAGGAGCTCCATGTGCGCAATCTCCTTAGCTTTCTATTTGAGGATGTACTTTGCTATCAATGATACTAGCATGTCCGGTGGGCCTGGTTTAATGAGCCTTACATAATTCAGCTGAGAAGATTTGTGCTATTCTTAACAAGTTCAGTTATTGGACGCATTCTACAAGCACTTGGAAACTCCGAAGTTTCTTAATTTCAAGATAGTGTTGATTATTCAAGCAAAAGATACAAACAAGATCATCTTATAAAGATAATTCTGATTTGTTGCAATTACCTTTATCTTCATCAAAAAGGAAAAAGCATA
This sequence comes from Sequoia sempervirens, assembly GCA_007258455.2. Classification (NCBI taxonomy): domain Eukaryota; kingdom Viridiplantae; phylum Streptophyta; class Pinopsida; order Cupressales; family Cupressaceae; genus Sequoia; species Sequoia sempervirens. The sequence continues at coordinate 63,950 of VDFB02388692.1, read as the reverse complement.
ATAGGCAGCCCTCACCATATTCAAGAACCCATCCAAGAATACAACCTATACCTACTCCTAGTAGGTTCTCCTAGCCAAACATAAGACTATTCCATATCTCTTCTATGGTTAGATGATGCTCTTCTATGTTTTGTTTGTTTCTTTGGCATCATTCTTGTGATTAAATGAATCTTATAGGGGATCTTTTGTTTGCTTTGGTTTACTAACAATACTAATGGTTTTTGTTTTTTGATCCAATGCAGATGTAGGGTCCTACACCAACATATGCTTAGTCCATCATATTATAGAAGAGAATGTAGCTATTAGACTCCTTGCCACTTAAAAGGTAAGGCACTACAATGGTATTGGGGGTTGCTGCCCAATTCAATACATAATTGGGATGAATAGGGTGATAAGCTTTGTAAATAATTTGAGAATAAGAGTGACCATCTATCCCTAGTGGAACAGCTACCTACTATCAAGAGTGCCCCTCATGAATTCATGGGAGATTCTAACTTTAGGTTCCAAAAAACATAGGATAGAATTCCACCCTTGGTGAAGCCTTCTCCAAACAATGCTTTCTTGAATTACTTGAGGGCTTTAAATAGTGATGTGGTTGTCATGATATAGTCAATGGGGGGAATAACCTTGCATAATGCTTATGATATAGCGATAAGAGCTAAAAACTGCCTAATACAAGCTGGGACAACAGCTCCAAGACCTCCAATGCCTTTGTTTCCTGAGACTCCACCTAATCAACCAGGCTTAGCACTTCTCCCTGTAGCAACCAGCCAACCAACCCCTCCTATTACTACTTCCAATGAGTTGTATGAAGTCAACGCCTTGTTACAAAGCTTTGGGAACAAGTTAGTAGCTTTAAAAAGGTAACAAGCGTAGCATAATAGACCTTATTAGTCTTTTGATCAAGCATATCAATCCAACAAGAAACCTAATCAAGGGAATGTTCAAGGACAAGGTCAAATGAGCTATGCTAGGCCTTTGAATACCTTAAACCCAACTACTGCAAGCTCTTCCAAAGCCATTGTTCCAATGCAAAACAACTTAATTCAAGATCATGAATGGTGCTACCCATGTAATCAACCCCATAACCAAAATTCAGTCCAAATGGAGTTCTTAGTCAAGCTCTAATGGTTCAAAGTGAATCAACACTTCCGAAACACCAATTTGGATCAGATCAAAAATAGGTAGTAAGGAAAGGACAGGTGAAAGGTGAATCAATTCTAATGAATTGGCATGAAAGTGATTTTTGTGGTATCGATCAACAAGCATATTTGTTCCTTAAGTATGTTGAGAAAGTGAAAAGGATATGATTGCAAAAGCATTATCCTCAAGTACAAGGGCTGCTAGTAATGAACAAGTTGTTGTGGACAATGAAGGCATGGATATAGCATGTGATTTGAGCACAATATACAGTGATGGTTGTGTTTTCAGGCAAGTAGAGGAAGGTGTTGGTGAACTATATGATAGCAGTATAGATGAAGATGATAGTGTTTGCACCTACCTTTAGCTAGATTAATCATCCATGGATGATAACAATGATGAAATCAATGATGATTTCCAATTTGGTAATGAGAAATATGACCCTACTATTTGTTGCAGCAGTATGGACATGGAAGAAGGTGTATGTACCATGGAATATCTAGATGAATCGGCTCATGGGGTTGATTATACAAAGCATACACAAGTTTGTGATGAAAGTGGTGAACAAAAATGTCTATTCTTGTTTGATATCTTACCCTCCTTTGTCCCCTTTTCTGATTTTGAAGCTGCTAATGATGTCTATGTGCACAAGGATAGCATAGGCACAACTGTACATGAAGATAAAATTGCAAAAAACAATGTTGTTGCAACAGTGAATGTGGAAGAAGAATTGTGCCACAGGTTTGATTTTTGCAGCAAATGTATCACAATCAGTTACCAAGAAGAAATTGAAACATTGAGACAATTTGAAGAATTTAGTTCTTCACTCTAAAGTGTCTCATGGTTCTAATATTTGTGTTGATGAAATGTGCATCAATACATGTAACAGTTTGGTACGTTGGTTGCCTATTGTCCCTGAGATTAGGGAGGTTGGATACGAGGTTTTCATTCATGATGAAGATGTGACCTCTTATGTTGGGGATGATGATGTGCCTGAGTTTGAGTGTTTCACTTGGGTCCAACATACAAGTATTGAAAAGGTTCAACAACTACTCATTGGTCAAGAAGATAATCACTTTGTTGCTCAGCTTTATAGTATGCTAGAGCTTCAAAACTTTATATTTGATGTGTGTGAGAAAGAGCTTCCTTGTGCAGATCAACAAATTGATGTGGCATATTTTTCATTGCAATGTGAGTTGGAAGCATTTTATGTTTGCTTCAATTCATGTGAGGAGATCAACGGATGCAACAATAATGTGCCTTTGTTGAGGAAGGTTTTTGTCCCTCCACAAGTTGTAGTTTTTTTTCACACTGACCTAATTTTTAAAAGTTACCATGCTTTTATGTGCACACCTAATGCATCATTAGATAGGTCTAGCACCTATTTGTTGTGGCTTCCCTACAATGACAAAGTTAATAGTGAAGTGAATCTTCACTACATAGGCAATATTTGTGATTTGATGCATGTAGGCAAATGAATTCATTTGTCGCAGCTTGGCAGTGAATGCAACTATGGCATGAGGGAGATCAGCTCCTTTAGAAGACTTTTCTTTGAAAGAGGCAAGTTGTTGTAGCAATTTGGCACTCATGGACTATGAGCTAAAGTAGTTTGTTCCTTGCAAATAAGTGTTGATGAACGCCCTGCATTCTCATTAAGAGAATGTATGACTCTAGTTGCCCTATTTTCCTCCAAGTACTTATCACACATGCTTTGCTTTCCATTGTGTGTTTTGGGTTCATTTTTTCAGTTTGTATAGTTGGTTGGTCAAGCTGTGTTTCTTCGCTTTAGTCATGCTTTGCTCTTGGTTAGGAGACGGTTTATAGGACTTACGACTCAATGTCTAAAGGATGGATAAGGCTACTAGATCCATGATTAACAGACAACCATCTTGAAGAGGTCGCCAAAATGTTGTCATTTTATGCCTTATTGGCCCTTTTCATCAACTAGGTGTCTATCTACCTCATGCGTCTATGACTTCCATGTTGTGCATTTGACCCATTGTTTATAACCAATCTTAGGCATCCTAAATGGGGCTCCTAAGTGTCAAAAGATGCAAAAATCCAAAAAAAAGTCTAAGTCTAGGCAGTTTATGGTGTTTTCCTTGGTGCTTTGTGTGTTTGTTGACCTTTCAGACTTTTGGCGTTGTCCATACCTACATACCCTCTTTACCTATCCCAACAACCCACTTAAATCCTTGTTAAAATTTCATCCAAGTGCTGTTTGTCATTCTTTTAGACTTTCCGGGTTGTCCATACTTGCATACTTTCCCTACCGATCCTGACAACCCACTTAAGTCCTTGTAAAAAATTCGTCAAAGTGTTGCTTTTTCGAAGTTTCGAATTTTCCCATCCCCCGATACCATCCCTTTGGCATTCCTGACCCTAGAAGCCCGAAAATCTGTTAAAATTCTAAGTCCTTTGCATCCGCCAAACTTTCGGACTTTCTCATCCATCCCTGTAGTGACCTACCCCAATTTGCGTATAACTTTTTTACAAATTCACCAACTAAGCTGTCTGATTATTTCGTCAAACAGTTATCCAGAAGCTGTTTTGAACTTGAATTCAATGGGTTTCCAATATATAGATTAATGCGTTTGATTAGAACACTCATAATATTAATTTTTACAATCATCATATATATACTGCATATGCATTGAGCAGAACAATAGGTGAAGTTATTTCCAACTATTGAATGATAGCTAGTAAACACTCGGCTAAATTCTTCTTGATTCCCAAAGAAACGTTTTTTTGCACAGGAATTATAATCATGAGTACATCTTATCTGCAGCCGATTAAACCGTGCTTGAAATTAGATGCTTGACTATTTCCGACCAAGGTCTCTTTACTGGATAGCTCGAATAACATAAATAAAACTGCAGCTACCTGGAAATTATGTTGCCTTCCATCTCCTTCCTTGAATGCCACGTCGCCTAGATGTGGGGCCCGCCACAATATCAAATCTTATTTTGCCTGTTATTCAATTTAAAACTCACACCGCTCTATACAGTTGCTCCCTTCACCCGGCACGAAGGTAGGAGTATTTACTTATTTCTTTCTTTCAATCTCCCGATTCTTCATCACGTATTACCAGCGCTAAAGCTTCATAAAGGACACGGAGGCATGGTTTGGTTATCTCTCACCACGATTTACTTTATTGCATCAACATGGAGGCCCTTTTGTTATAATTTTAAGACTATTAATTATATTTTGCGTATAACTTTTTTACAAATTCACCAACTAAGCTGTCTGATTATTTCGTCAAACAGTTATCCAGAAGCTGTTTTGAACTTGAATTCAATGGGTTTCCAATATATAGATTAATGCGTTTGATTAGAACACTCATAATATTAATTTTTACAATCATCATATATATACTGCATATGCATTGAGCAGAACAATAGGTGAAGTTATTTCCAACTATTGAATGATAGCTAGTAAACACTCGGCTAAATTCTTCTTGATTCCCAAAGAAACGTTTTTTTGCACAGGAATTATAATCATGAGTACATCTTATCTGCAGCCGATTAAACCGTGCTTGAAATTAGATGCTTGACTATTTCCGACCAAGGTCTCTTTACTGGATAGCTCGAATAACATAAATAAAACTGCAGCTACCTGGAAATTATGTTGCCTTCCATCTCCTTCCTTGAATGCCACGTCGCCTAGATGTGGGGCCCGCCACAATATCAAATCTTATTTTGCCTGTTATTCAATTTAAAACTCACACCGCTCTATACAGTTGCTCCCTTCACCCGGCACGAAGGTAGGAGTATTTACTTATTTCTTTCTTTCAATCTCCCGATTCTTCATCACGTATTACCAGCGCTAAAGCTTCATAAAGGACACGGAGGCATGGTTTGGTTATCTCTCACCACGATTTACTTTATTGCATCAACATGGAGGCCCTTTTGTTATAATTTTAAGACTATTAATTATATTCTTGACGGCACTCTTCATATAAGCGGCTCAAAGAACTTAATTATTCTCCTCTTATTTCATACGATGAATGATTCTATCATGGCCCGTGATGCTAAGAAGAAATGGAACTGACTCCTTCATATCAGTTTTAGAAGACTCCAGGTGAATTAAAGACTACGACGAGTTTCTGGAAAGTATCCCGTCACCCTTCTGTGCTGTCGAATGGCACCTACATTTCCATAATATGGTCAAAATATGGAGCGGTTTCACTAAAATTCATTCCTTGATGATTTCGTCTCTTCGTATTCACCATAACAGGATGAACCGACAGTTCAATTGTAATATCGATATTCCTCCTCCTGGCTTGAACCGACAGTCAATTATGAAAGCCATTACAATTCTCCCTTCAACCCTGAAAACCACGCGACCTGAAGAATTACAATACTCCTCATGATAACGGGAAACTTCAAACAATCTTCACCATATTCGCATTGATATGAAAGTTACGGCTTCAAAACTCAAGCAAGCGATGGTCTTCAACAATCGCCCTTCATTCAAATATGGAAGTTGATTATTTCAAACATACCCGGCTTGTTGAAGATTCGCATTCAACTTGAAGAAGCTAAGCTGGCAGCTAAGATTCATCTTTTGAGAGGGCTAACCATATACAGGCGGCAATATTCATGTCTGCTGAACAGTATTGCAACGTTTCCTTTCTCAACGGCAACTCCAATTTACTTATGATCTTTGATCAATTAAAATAGATTCTTTTAAGGTCTCTCTCACACTGCTTTCTTTTTAAAGCCACATTTTCACCAACTTCAGCTACATAAAAAAAATCAGACTAAATGTCCAAGGGAACCCGACTAAATTAATCTTAGGCAACTCGTGGCTGCAATATCATGACTGTCCAAAGAAGCGTAAAAAACAAAACACAAATCTTTCCCCGATAGCACTTCTAAAAGATAATGGAATTTCACTTCTATCAATAACTCTCAAATAAACTCATGAACATGTCTTCATGGAATTTCTTCAGAATTTTCTGAATTAGCAACAATCAGTTCAAGCGTGAAACCTGGGTGGCTTCACCTGCAATCGGATTTGGGTTTGCATCTAAATCAATGAACTTGTAGGGTTTTCGTCCTTAAGTGCTGCAAACCAGTTCCCTAAAGAACCAAATGAAAACCAAGCCTGCTGCAAATGAGTTCACCTAATTTTGTATTCTTTTCCTGGTGGTGTCTTCTTGAATTCTCCTTTTTTTCCCATTTTCACTTTTAATTTTATTTTTTGAGAACTCATCAAAAAGTAATTTAATTAATCCAATTTAACTAGTTACTTTTGAACCATTAATTTAAGTTGTCCTTTTTAATTTGGCATATTTTCGGCAACTTAAATTAATTATTTAATTTTATGCTGACACATAAAAAATTGGGGCATTACAATCCCATCCCTTGGTACCCATTCCCTTTCATCTCCATTTCTCAAGCTTCAATACCTTGCACTCCAAAAAAGTTACTAAGTCTTGCAAAGTCAAAATTTGGGTCATTCCCTTGATTGGCTACCCATTTCCACCAACCCTCAAAATTCCAAAACTCCACCAATTGCTCTTATAACCTATTGGAGTTGGTCTTTTGGCCACTTCCTTGACTTAGTACCAAGTTATTCCCCATCCCAATTCCCCAATCTTGACATCTCGACACCTTGTTCCTATCGAAGTTCCCCTTTCAACCTTCCCATCTCTCATCTCCTCTAGCATGACTTCCCTGTCACCCTCGATTCCCTGATGCTCCAATCTTTGACATGTATTATATGCTACCCCCGATCCCCAAAGTTTGAAACTCCCACCATTTTTCACTGAGACTCCCACCTACTCTCTTGGGCAATCTAGAAACGCCATTAATGACCCAATTTGGCTTGTCAACTACTAGATTAGATACGATGCCACCCAGAAATCATTATTTATACAGGTTGGCACAAATTCAAAGAAGAAAAGCGACATAGCCCATACCACAATTATTATTGTAGAGCCCGATAGTTGATACACCATTTCCAGGCCACTATTTTAGCAGATTTAATGGATGATTTTCTAGTCTTTGCACTCAACTCTATGAACCATCAATGCTCAGAGGTATGGCAAGGGTACAAAGGATATTTTTCTCCAATTCTAGCTGTCTTTAGATCTTGAAGGGACATTTTTCTGCATAAAGCATTAATGAAAATGATAGCTAGGTCATGGGCATTCTCTACAATGCACCCATGGTGGGTCATGAAATTTATGGAAGATATGGCATCTGTGTGTGAAGGTATTAAGGACCCAAAAGTTCTCTCCTATATTTGGTATATATAGGACAGAAAGAAAAAAGCTAGGAGTTTCATAAAAGTAACAGAAGAGAGAAGAGAAAACTTCTTTCTAATATAATTTTCTTCTCTTTCTAAAGTTGTAAAACTTGCTCAAGCCTTCTAATCAATAAAATAAGTTTTTTTTAACCTTTTCTCATCATTCTTGTATGGTGTGTATTCTTTCACTTAACAACATGGTTTGTGAATCCTTTCGCTTCCCTTGCAATGTTGATTAGGTGTTCTTACCTCATGTATGAATGATATTTTGTCTCTTTTGTGAGATGCAAGTTGTGTATACTTAATTTGTAGGAGTTATTTATGGATTTCTAGTCCTTTAAGCCTATTTTAAGGTCTATTGTGGTTATCTCCCTCCCTCTTAGTGCTTGTCAAACCCATTACCTTCATACATGCTTGTAGGAGCTGGCGAAAACTAAGATTTGTGTGAACTTTCATAGGTTTCATGTGTTGTTATGAGTACAAAAAGAATTCAATTAACTCTTGGGTGCATCATCATCTTTACCTTTTAGTTATTCTCCTTCCTTTCCCTGTGAGTTATTAGAGTAGGAATGGGCATTAGTTTTTATCTGTGTTGAGTTGGATCATCACCTGCACTTAGACTTAGAAAGGAACCGACCTTCTCTAGAGAATTATCTCTATCTTGCAAATCCCACATAATTGAATGTTGCAACTAAGACTAGGCTTCAAACTTCCAAGGCATTCTTAGAGTGACAACCGATACAACCATTGTTACTTACACTTGTGTTTCTCTCTATTATGCATGCTTACATTGTTGTATATATCACTATTCATACTGCAATAGTATTGCTCGTTTTTAGTGTATATTTTAGACTAGGCAACCCACATTTCTAAGCATGTTGATGTCCCTACTGAGGTTTAGTAACTTATTGAAGGTTGATTGGCGTAAGAGTCCAATGTAAGCCTATGATGTCGGAATGTACTCAAACAATTGCTTGCTGAAATGCCTTCTCCACAAGTCATGATTCTCCATCAAACAATAACTACCTACATTGGGATTTCAATACTACACTCCTAAATTCCTAATTATGAATTTTCAAACCCTTGGACTCTTTTAATTGGAGTAATTTCTCATTGGTAATTAATATTCAGATTTGTTTTTGTTTGACTTGTTTATCTAGATAATTTTTTAAATGTTTTTAATGGAGACAAACTAGTTTGAATTGTTTGTTGATTTTGAACTAAGCTCTCTTATATCCTTCTAAAATTGAATTGCTTATGTTGAGAGTTTAGACATCTTTCCTTCTTACTTTCTTGGTAATAAATCTTAAATTAGTTTCATTCTTGGTTCTTTCCTCTTAAATGAAAGTTTAGTTTCATTTTGTCATTTCATTTTTCACTTAATTTCCTTTTTTGTTTCTCTAACACTTGTTTTGAAAATTTTATTTTAGCTTGATAGATTCTTATTTGTAAAGAAATGGATTCATCCTTTAGCATGGAAAATTTCATTTCCTCGTTGGATTATTTGGCCCTCAAAATCATGTGCCTTTGACAACTACCTTGTGCCCAACTGAATGATTTGACCTTTGAATGAAAATTGCTCCCTAAGGACTAAGTTAGACCCTCAACAAACCTACTTTTCTACAAGGAATATTTAGGCCCCCAACAAACCCTACATCTCCCAAAGGACTATGTTCCTAGACAAACTACACGAGGGCCTAGATGGATCTATTTTCATCTTCAATCGGTAAGGCAAAGTGAGGAGAGTATAAGGGTAAGAAGTAGAGAGAAAAGTATAGAAGGATCTAAGACCAAGTAGTGAGACAAATGGGTGAGGACATTAGATAGTTGGTTTGGAGGTTGGGACAGGTTTGTTATGGGGTAGTACAGCTTGGCTAGGACATATTATTAGAAACTAGTATGCATTACAAGGATGGGAGAAAGAGTGGTAGGATGTGTGAAAGGAAAAAAGGCTACAATATGTGCATAAGGATAATAATTTTTCTTTCAAATAGATGAGTCAAGAAAATTTCTTCCGCCAAACTTACTAGTCTTAGACATGCCTTGTGTTTTGTCCAAATCACTCATTCTTCAACCAACAAGTTCTTGTCTCCTATTATGGTTTTATTTCCATCTAACTAGGCTTGTTTTTTACTAACTTGGCTAGTATTTAATTTTTTATTTTGATTAATTTTTGAGATTTGTTGCTAATTTGTGAACTCTCAAATCCCATCCTCACTTTGACACATCCCATACTCAACAACAATACTTCCAAAGCCCAACAAATTTTTTAGAAGTTTCTACCTTTTGTTTGGAGGTTTTCATTTTTTCACTATGATTTTGTCCAACTTTTTTAAATAGGGCCTTAATATACATAAATTTGAAAAAATTCCAAGTGTTGATTACCACTTCATCCTCCATTTCCCATGAACCCCATTTTCCCTTTTTTGAAAGGTGGCACTCTATGAGTAAAATTTTTTAAGTGTTCAAGACTTCTCAAAATATTTCAAATTCTTCCCTCTTCAAATACTTGCTTTGGATGCTTGAGATCATGTTGGGACATTGCACTTGTGCCACATAGCACACTAGGTTGCTCTCACAATTTCTCTTGAACCCCATTCCAGTTTTTGAAGAGGTGGCACTCTATGAGTAAAATTTTTTAAGTGTATCAAGACTTCTCACCCAAATATTTCAAATTCTTCCCTCTTCAAATACTTGCTTTGGATGCTTGAGATCATGTTGGGACATTGCACTTGTGCCACATAGCACACTAGGTTGCTCTCACAATTTCTCTTCAAACTAGCTGGATTTAGTATCACTTGTTGATTATTACCCAAACAAAAAGAACGCATGATTGTCTAGTTCAATTGCCTCATCATTCAAGTTCTCAAGCACATCATGTTGTACCTGATGTAATTGGAATAGTTCAAGCCATTGAACTTGCTCAACTTGATTTCTCTTCAACGATTAAATTTTAGCACCAATGTTGCCAATTTCAAATTTAGTTTACATAAATGATTGCCATATCAAAGATTTTTCCATATTAGTGCAATTTCAAATTCAGTTTACATATACGTTTGCCATATCAAAGCTTTTTCCATATTACAGCAATTTCAAATTCAGTTTACATAAATGCTTGTCTCCAATTCTTCAAGGCTATTCTCCATAGTTTCATAGAGTTTTAGAACATGGCGATGCAGGGACACAATGATTATGGTCCAAAATTTGGGGACAGCAAGGGGACAGTGGTGCAAATATAATACAGTACTTGAAAATTTAGTTATAAAAAAATGTATAAGGAATATTGTCAACAGAGCATGTCCAAAAAGTCCAAACTAAAAAGGTTCGTTTCATGAGCTAATTGGAATTAAGTTGACAAATTGTGATATTTAACATGGGCATTGAAACCTCATAAGGATTCACTTTGTCATCATTGTGGCAAGGACAGTTTTGTCCATCTAAGGGGAATTTTTTTTGCTATAACTCGTGTATTTAAAATATAGGAAGTAAAGACTTCTTTGTCTCTTATCATTGTTGGATGCCAGGAATGGCTATTTAGAAGGGCTTGTGTGGAAATTCAAACTAATGAGCATACACTTATACTGGGGAGGGGTTGAATCAGTATAAGACTATCTTTTAATTTTTCATAATAACCACAATAACTTCAAATACACCATCAACAAATAAGAACACAAGATTTATGTGGAACACCTTTCGGGAGAAAACCACTAAGAAAAGACTACTTGGATCTACTATCCAAATCCAACCTCAAATAAAATAAAACTCTTACAAATTTTGTAGGTACCAACCCACTCGAGACATCAATCCACGCTACTAAGCACCTGTAACAAGCTACCCTGTTTTGCACTTTACTCAGCAAGTTTTGTACCAATTTTTTTTTTTTAATTTTACCAATTGAATATTCTAGGCATTACGTCAAACAGTTTGTAACTCTGCTGTTTTGTGCTTAAACTCCATTTTTGAAATTAATAGTTGATTTGGGTAATGCAAAAAACAATAGATTTTTCCCTTAACCGAAAAATATATTCCCACCATATTGCATTTGAGAAGTCTGAAAACCAGCATGAGCACACTACTAGTGCAAGTGACAGTGGCACTAGCACTGCTTGTGGTTCATCTAATGTTCCTACATCATCTAATCTAAAGATGACAATGATATTGATGATTTAGAAAATACATTTGATGATTAAAAATGTTGAACTTGATATTATTATCTTAATATTGAACTTGAAGTTTGAACAATGAATAGTTATCACGCATGTTTTAAATGGCATTCAAGTTTATGGTGTTTTTGTCGTTTATATGATGCTATGTGATATTCTAATCCTAATTCATGCTTCTAGGCTGCATATATATACTATGTGATATTCTAATCCTAATTCATGCTTCTAGGCTACATATATGTGTGTGTGTGTGTGAGAGAGAGAGAGAGAGAGAGTGATATTCTAATCCTAAGTCATGCTTCTAGGATGCATATGTGTGTGTGTGTGATATTCTAATCCTAAGTCATGCTTCTAGGCTACATATATATATATATATATATATATATATATATATATATATATGATTTTTACATGTTTTTTGTACGAACGAACCCAAACCCCCCAAAAAAATTAGCTGAACCCGTGAATGCGAACTTAAACCAAGACCAGAACCAGCAACTTAGAAAATAACAATGAAAGTCTGTTAGCTTTCAGGTTCACCTAATGAGTTGCATTAAGAATGGCGATGGCATTTAAAGGTAGCACATGCAGCACTACGAGCCTCAAAAGCTGGCTATTTTTAATTGGGCCACCAGAATTTTGTATGTACCTTATTTCTTGATTAACATTACAGGATAAATAGTTTTAATATTATGTTCATGATAAAAACAATTAGCAACATATGACAGCAACTCAAAATAAACAGAAATATGATACAGACTAAAAATTTAAATATGAACTTTATTATTTTGGTCTATGCATGCATGAAACGATCTAGCAGATATATCCATGTCAACTTGATCTACCATCAAACAAAATAGAAATATACTACATCTTACCTGCCTCCAACCTTGTTTAGCCGATGTACTCTCAGCACTTGTTTTCATTTCAGGAGCTGTAATCAGCCTCTGCCAGACTAATGGTATGGCAGCTACACACAGATCTTCTTTCTCTTCAAGCACTGCTTTAACGAAGCTCCCTACATTACCATTCACCCCTTTATGTCTCTCCATGGTACAAAGAGTAGCTTTATCTGATGCATCCATTGGTACATTAGCATTATTATTTCTACAATAACCAATCGCTACATTTACAAGACTTTGATCTTCACTTTTTATAGTGATCTTCTCATGCCCATGGGGGAAAGTTCCCAAGGGTAACGTGGGGCTTTCTTCATGGCTTTGAATAAATGCCAATTGCACCTGAGCATTTTCTACAGAAGCAACTCTATTTATATTAGCTTTATCTTCTGCCTCAGATTGGACATGTGATTCAGCTTTTCCATTAACATCAATGAGACCAAGAACTAATGAGGCTTTGGAACACAGATCAGGATCCCAATTGCATCTCATTACAACAGATAGTGCATGCATGCAAGCCTTTGACCTGCCAAGAAGGTCTGATAAGTGAGCAGCTACCATAGCTGCAGCAACTATCTCACTAGAGCTGTAGCTCATTGGATTAATTCCAAGAGATGGCTTTAGTGACAGAAGGGACTCTAATATACCTAATAACCTTCTTGTATGATTTACTGCAGAACACATCCCATTTGGAAACATTCCAATAGGTCCACGGGATCTAATCGGTTTATCTACTTGATGTAAAAGAGATAGCGGTGGGCATGCTACCATTGGTGATGTAAAAGAGAACAATTGAACTTCACATGCCAAAGCACAAATAGCTGCAAGAACATATGAATCAAAGGTTGCTACTGCCCCTCTCTCTTTGTTTGTCCTGTGCCTACTAAAGCTTTGCTTTCCATTAATCTCCTGTTGATCATTCACAATACAATCTGAAAGTACCCCTATCGTTTTTTTTCTGCTACCTTGCTGGACAGCATCATGTCTAAGACAAACAGCAAGAACCACAAAAAGTAAACGAGAAGCAAGCTCTAATGAAGCACAAGTTTCTGTAAATAATGAATGAATCATTGCATGGAGCTCAGCCACAGCAAGATTCTTGGAAGGAAGTCCAACACCAGCATGAGAATTTCGTATTCTTCTAGTCTGTTCCCTCTGCACTTCTGCAGGAAAAGTTCTTTGCAGGATTGCTTCAACAGTAGCAGTGAATATTTTCATCAAAGAGGCCTCCGATGGACTTCCACGAGGTAGATATTCAAGAACTCGAAGAAGTGGATGAAACAGATTCCATGATAAACCTGGTGGTTGCAAAGGAGTTGCTACTACCATTTCAGGCAAATCAACACTTGAAGAACTGAGAGGCAGTAGACCATAGGCAGCTTCCCAAAGAGTACAAATTCTCCATTCTACATCAGGCCCATGAATGCACATTAATGATGCTACACCTTGGGCTGTAGCTTCTACATTAACTTGATGGGCTGACACTTCCATCTGCAAACATTTCATAAGCATCCTGGTCAAATATGTTCACTAATGTTTCTACAACATAAGAGAAAATGCTCCTGTAAACATCCATGATCTTTGTTATCCAAAAAAAGAACAAGCAACTACCAAGAATTATATTACAAGTGAAAGACTGATAAAATTAAACAGCAAGAAAAGCATAGAGCAAGAAGCAAGAAATATAGTAATATACATATATTGCACAATCTTACCTGCTCTCCAAGTCTTGAAGGACCAAACGCACCATATATGTCACACTGAACATCAACTCCTTGAGCATGTCTAGGAGGAGGAAAAAGTAAGCCAGGCTGTGAAATGATGCGGAATAACAACGCTGCAGCTGCTTCTGCAGCAATGCTACCTCTCATGGACAGAGCTGTACCAATTGCATGCAGAAAATGCATATGGAACCAATTTTTTGGAAGCTGTGATGCAAAAGAACTGAAGCAGGTGAAAATTCCATTGGAATGACAGATCACAATGAACAGATAAGAAATAAAACATTCTGGGCAAATAGCAACATTATTAGATAGTTGAAATGTTTCATTGCCAACCCCTTGAAAACACAAATAATTTGATATCCCACATCAATTAGCCAACAGAGGCTGCTTCTACACTGTCATTTATTATACCGCTGCAACCCTCTGTCAAGGTAATAAAATAACTGTTGCCATCAACATATTGATACATGATAACAATTCGACTCAGGTACTTTAAACTTTATCTTTCTAAGAAGACCTGTAGCCATGGATTTTGATGGTGTTTGTTTATTCTATGGACTTTAGTATAGCCTTGGACCTTGGTGCTCTTCTTTATTCTCCCAGATTCAGCATTTTGCTTCAGCTTCTTCATGGAGCAGAAATGCTCTGTGAGTTCTCTGGACCAGTGCATCCAAGATACCTATTCTAGATGGAAATATTCACACCCAGACACTTCAGACATTCAATTGGCTAAATGAGTATGGCAGATAGAGAAAACATATTTCTGGGAACCACTGAGTCATTTACAGATCATCGAATAACATGCAAGAGCAATAAAATTTAAGCCCTTACCTCATATAAGTTCATGGGCATACAAGACACAATGAGTGGATTTGGTTGCTCTTCTAAAACATGTCTTTCAAACTAACACCAAGACTTCATGGACCCATATAAATTTGAAAAGATGGTATCAAATGATATCAAGAATGTACCAGAGAATCCATATCAAATTACCTAACTATTGGATGTGTTTGTGTACTTTGCATACTTCTTATAGATTGTTTCTTGGCCTAAGGTTTTATACCCATTGTATTGTAATACTACTTAAATGTTCCAATATTGATGTGCCCCTAAACATTCGCACATGGATTAGGATTGAATATAAATGGGAAATATCCTATGTTCCACGGTGTTTCTAGGACAGCAGTCTAGGGTGTGGAGGGGAGCATTTTTTTGGAGATAGTATGGGATGGCAGAAATAGATAGATAGATAGATAGATTCTCTCAAAATTTTTACAAGTTTATCTACACATGACATCAAAATTGAAAATTTAAGTTTAACTTTAGAATCTAGAAATTCATTATTCAATGATTCATACAATGTATCAAATGAAATAGCAGCAAGTGTATTCATTGATCCAAATATAGCAGCAAAAAAATACAAATATAAAATATAATAAAATTTGATCTCAACATTTCGTTGTTCAATATCAAAATGAAAAATGTCAAAATGCAAAACTATGCCCCATATGGCCTATCAATATCAAAAGAGGGATCTAGGGGTCTACACTAAGCCACTATATCTATCAACTTGTGACTCATCCAATGCAATGCCAGCCAATCTAGCTGCACCTCCCCCTTGTCAATCTATCTAGCATCCTCAAGATCAACATCCCAACATTTAGTTTGAGTCTATCAATACCAAATGCAGAAAGCATTATGAGTTGCAACTAGTTTCTCTCCACTTGTCTAGAGGTAAGCTTATTCCCTTCACCAAGTGGATGAAGCTATAGGTCAAGCTAAGTGGGTGATAGCATGCTATCTCAGCTCCAATGTATCCTTCCCATTGCATGTGCACCATCCAATAGGGTCTTTTTGAGCAAAAAGGACCCTATCCATACAAGCCTTTGGTTTTATGAATGTAGGACCCCAAAGATTGACAAAATCAATCCATTGCTCTTGA
Organism: Sequoia sempervirens; assembly: GCA_007258455.2. NCBI lineage: Eukaryota > Viridiplantae > Streptophyta > Pinopsida > Cupressales > Cupressaceae > Sequoia > Sequoia sempervirens. The sequence continues at coordinate 47,827 of VDFB02388692.1, read as the reverse complement.
AGTCTATGTGCCTCCTCAATACTGTACATCTTCTAAAGGGCCTTAATATACCCCTCCTTTACTTCATCATCATTAGGAGGAAGAACTCTAGCAAATCTAGATGCATACCCCTTGAGCTTTAACAACATAGGTGGCCATATGAAATGGATTAGTCATTGTCTTCCACCCCTTTATAACAATAGGGCTTAATATGCTTGTCATTAAAAAACAATTCAAGCTCACTTGTGCAAATCGCTTGCCTCATGTGATCAAGCATGCTATCAAATGTCTTATAAATCTCTCCAAAGCTATGAGAACCTATATCAACATATTTGATTACCCCCTCAACACATGATATAATAGAGCAAATATATCTGCAAGCATTATTTAGAAAAGTAAAATTAAAAATTAAAAAATCATATTTTAGAAAACAAAAATGTAAAAAAAATTAAATTTATCAAATTGAAATGAATCAATGAAAAAGTTAAAAATTAAATTTTAAAATTGAAAGCAACTTAAACAGACGCCCACCAAACATCAGAAAGTAGTTTTGTTCTCACTTACTTCTCTTCTTCTAGATTTCATTCAACCCACTATTCCCCCTCTCTACAAACCACCATGGATTATAGAGCCTCCTACACCTCCAACATCCTCTCCAATAAAATGAAATAGCCAGCATATCTAGTCTCAATTGACTTGAGAAATTCTTTATTTGAAAAATCCCTTAATAATATAAGTGATGTATGGTGGTTACATATAAACATTTGTACATCTATAGCTCCAACCACCACTATCTTCACCCAATCTAGTTTCTTGATGTCTTTCAAAGCGTGAACACAACATGGGGTCCAAACAATATGTTTGCAAGCACTCCCAACCAGTAAACCCACTAGCTTACAAACATGAGCTGAATCAATCACCATTTGAATAACATTAGAAGACCCAACCTCATCTATGGACTCCTTCAAGATCTGAAATTAGAAATTTGTATCTTTTTGCTTCCCAAAGCAATCAATAGCTCTAAGAAAGCGAGCCAACTAGACATGTAGCAATAATATTAATGAGTGGCCAATGTCAAATATCAGTCCACCCATTCCTAACAATGGAACAATCTATCTTAACAAATGTTTTTCTCATGTTCTCCATCAATATATTCACTTTGGAATATCGTTTGTCAAAGAGGGAGGTACGCAATCTATGTT
>VDFB02388692.1:0-45406 GCA_007258455.2 Sequoia sempervirens | reverse complement strand
GACTCCATGACAAAGCACTTGAATGATTTTAACACAAGCCAATTAGCCTCTTTTGATGTTGAACTAGAAGATAAATGTATTGCTTTGCTATGTTCTTTTCCCTATTCAAGGGTTAATCTTGTTATGGCCACTAGTGTTACAACATCTAAATTAAAGCTTGAGGATATAGTCACATCCTTCTTATCAAAGGATATGAGGCAAAAATCCATAGAGGATCTAACAAAGTATCCCTCGACTGTGAGATGTTTTCAAGAGAAATAAAAGCATGTCAAGGGATAGAGAATCAAATTCTATAGGTAAATATAAATCTCCATGAAGACCTATGAAGAAATGTTGGAACTGCAATAAATTTGGGAACCTTAAGAAGCAATAGAAATTTTAAAAGGTTCAAAATGGTAAGGCAATTAATGATGCGTCTTCCCAAAAATGAAAATCTCTACTAAACTATATGGGGATGTATACCTAGCATCTTCAAGTACACACTCATGTCATGATGTATGTTTGATTGACTCAAATGCTTCCTTTCATATGACTCCCTAGAAGTTGAGTTTTTGTGATTCTGAAAGATATAATGGAGGCGATGTCCTTTTATAAGAAAAAAATCATATCAGATCATAGGACATGGAATAGTTAAAGTGATGCTTAAAGATGGAAGGGTTAATATAAAACCCTCATTGGAATTCTACATATTCCAAGATTGGATAGAATTACATAGCAACCAAAATCTTTTGGGGAAAAAATCGGCAAACCAAAAGTTCAAGATTTTTTGAAAAAATTGGATATTTTAAAAAATGTAAAAAATTGTAGAATAAGAGACAAAAACTGTTTTTTTTAATTGAAAGGCATTTCCATAGCAATAGAGATATAGAGAGCAAATAAAATAGAGTTTAACTAATGAATCATAGAAAATAGATTTTGTTGTTTATATTCATATCGTTGATTACATTGCATTCCACATCTTTCAAAACATTAGTTCACAATGCATAACTAATAGATGACAAAATTTCAATTACAATATAGTTTGTACAAAGTCAAGCTATAAACTGAGTACAAAGTTTCAAAAAATCAAAAGTAGCCAATGACTCTTGCTAGTTGCTGCTATAAATAGAGCTATGCTAGACAGTTGCAGGTCCTGATGATGAAGCTCCTGGGGCTTTGCCTCTCCTAAGTCGTTCAATCGAATGAGTATCAGCCTCCACTAGGATCTCAAAATCCTCAGCCTCAAGAAATTCATCACCAGCAATCCACTCATTATCTGGATCAATCCCATCAAGGTCAATTGGCTCAACATCCTCAATGGTACCTAGTTTTGCCCAAGGACAAATTAGTCTTCGGATTACAAGTGAAAAACATTATGAATACAATTACAAATTTATAACTACGATTGCAAGTATACTAAAAGTCTAACCTTGAGCTTTTTTTAGCTTCAAGCGAAGGTTGTAGTGAACAAACACCAAGTCATTCATTTGTTGTTGGGTTAGGCGGTTGTGTTTCTTCGAATGTATGTGTTCAAAAACACTCCAAGTACGCTCACAAGCAAATAAGTTGCATGGCTGGCTCAAAATGTGTTTCACTAACCACCTAAGATTTTTGGTTTCATGACCAAAAAAATCCCACCATAGCGCTAAAAAACACATTATATGTAGATGATGTCATGTAAGAATATCTTAAACTTTTACACATTTTATGATTTTGTCCACAAAATAGAGAGATTGTCAAAATTTTATAGACTCTACCCGGTTACACGGTCTTCTTGCCTTCCACAGCAGCCTTAGATGAGAAAAAACCCATTGCTTGCTTGTACATGGCTAACCCATTGCTTGCTTGTACATGGCTAACCCATTGCTTACTTATACATGGCTAACTCTCCCATAGTTGTCTTTACTTGTTTTGTGGTAGCAAACATTTTTTCCATGCATGTGAACAAGCCCTGTGCAACCTCACCATCATCATCTCTAAATGAAGAGTTATGGTACAAACTTGGATTAAGATAGTATCTTGCAGCATGGTGAGGAGAATGCATCTGTCAATCCCATCTTCTATCAATTATGTCCCATAATGGCATATACATGTCCCTGTCATTTTCCATCCTACTCCTCATCACCTCCTTGGCCCTATCCATAGCCTCATACAAATATACCATGGGGGATTTATCCCCATCCACTAGTCTCAAGACTTTCACTAGAGGCTCTAAAAATTGTACAACTTCTTCTATTGCATCCCAAAAACTAGCAGAATAAATGTACTCTGACACTGCTAAGCCATCTACTTGATTTGAGAAGCCAAACTCTATCCACTCATTTGAAACAAACATTCGTTTCAAATTCATTTTTTGTTCGCATAGAGTTTGTAGTGCAAGGAAGTGTATTGCAAATCTTGTCACCACTGGTCGAACTAACTCCTTGCCCTCTGTGAAAGTGTGCATCATACACAAAACCCTTGTGTGATTATAGATAAATTTGGTAATTGAGCAAGCCTTGTGCAATACCTCCTTAACCCACTCAAGTTTACCAATGTCCTCTAGGGTTAGATCAATGCAATGTGTTGCACATGGAGTAAAAAATATGGAGGGGTATTTGTCTGTCAAGAATCTCCCAGCAGCAACACAAGTAGCAGCATTATCTTTAATAAATTGAACCACATTTTGTGGCCCTATTTCTTTGACCGCTAAGTCATACATGTCGAACAATGTAGCTACAAATTTAATTTTCTAATGCATCCACATATTTCAAAAAAGTTGTGCCAATATCACAAGATATGAGGAAGTTGATGAGTGTTCAATTCCTCCTATTTGTCCATCCAACATTATGTTGCAACCAATCTTTGCCCAAATCAATCGATGTTCATCAACATCATTAACATCTTGTACTACATCATTAAGCAAAGGAAGCCTCAATGACTCAAATGATGGGGCTTTGAACCCAAGACCTGCAAATGGAATAGCATCCATCATACCTTGCCAATATGGAGACCTGGCAACATGGAATGGCAGGCTAGTGTAGCACCAGAAATTTGCTATTGCCTTCTTTGCTTGCTCATTGACAGTCTTCCATCCTGTACTCTCCAAAGTGGTATGTGATCCTGGTGTAGTACGAGGTGTGAAGAAAGAATTTATGTTTCCTCCACTTGTGTTTGGACTACGTGCAGTAGAAGGTGTCAACCCAAATTCCTTGGAAAACACGTGCACTATCTTCCCCATCCAAGTGATTCCTCCTAACTTCTGTAGAACTGGAGTCTATTTCGTTCCTAGTTCCTACCTTTTTAGCCTTACCCTCAAAAATCCCTTCAAGAGCCTATTTTGCCTAATACGTGACTTCTACAGAGCATTTTGTACAAATAATGGTGTTATTTCCTAGTTCCTTTTCCAAATGTCATTTGAAGCAATAAATGTCACCGTTGATGTCATGGAAACACCAATTGCATTTAACCTTCGTTGAACCCAATATTGCCTTGCAATGTGTCCACATAAAGTCTTTTACACGTGGCATTATGACGTATTTTGCATTAGAGGATATGCTGTTTCAATGTATGCCTTTTTATACAGAACACAGCTGAAGCAATTCTTTGTTTTTTGAAATAAAATTTTTCATTCCATACACAAATACCAAATTGCATATCAAAGTGTGGCGCTATGATCTATTATTTAATTCCAAATACATCTCAGAAGTTATTTCCAGCATGTTTACCTATAAAATAAATATTTCAAAATTTCTTCATAATTTAAAATTACTTTGTAAATATAAAATTACAGTAGCACTTCATGATATTAATTTTAAAATGATATAATAATAATAATTAATTAATGATATTTGTAAAAAATTGAATTAGAAATTACAGTAAATAAAGAATAAGTAAATACAGTAAATATTTTTAAAATAATATAATAATAATTAATTAATGATATTTGTAAAAAACTTAATTAGAAAATACAACAAATAAAAAATAAGTAAATATAGTAAATATTTTTAAAATAATTTAATAATAATTAATTAAAATTAATTAATGATATTTATAAAAAAAATTAATTAGAAAATACAGTAAATAAAAAATAAGTAAATACAGTAAAATGTAAATATTTTTAAATACAATAAATTAATTAATGATATTTTTAAGTATTTTAATGATATTTTTAATTAGAACATTTACAAAATACTATAAGAAATTATCATTCAAAATACAGTAACAAATTCACAGATTTTGTAAAAGGAAATTTATAAAATACAGTAAGAAAATTAGTATGGATTCAAAGTTCAAACTACTCATATAAATTATCGCAAGACTTTGTGAAACAAGATTTTGATAATACAGTAAACAAATTTGTTGCACAATTCCAAGAAAAAAAATCACAAATTCGCAGTCTGAAAATCACAAAAAATGTAAACAAAATCGGACTAAATCGCGCCTACCTTGCAAATTTCACGCTTGGAAGGAAGGAAGAAATCCCATTGAAGGAGAAATCACACCTGAGAGATCTGCCCTTTCATTCGCCGCTTCCAAAATCGTCACGGTTTCATCAAAAAACATCTGCATATTATAAGGTTTTCGCGCGATTTTTAGGGGTTTTTTTGGCGCTGAAATTCATTCGCGGTTGGTGAGCGATTAAATCGCATTTTTTTTGCCAATTTAAACCTGTTTTAAATGTGTTTGAAACTTCTCAAAAAATGTTGAATTTTTTCAATGATTTTTTCTAGATTTCGGGGAAAAAAATGTGGAGGGGGGCGATTTTTTAAAAAACATGATTAATCGGGTTTTTTTCCAGATTTTTGTTTCTATGGATAGAAATATGACATTTGTAAGTGAAATGAGTAATGTAGTTGTGCAAGTAATATTTACAAAAGACAGCTGCAAGATGGTTCAAAAAGAAATGGTGTTGGCAAGAGGAGTCTACACTAAAACACTATCCAAGCTTGGGGCAAGCATTGCATGTGGTGTTTTAATACCTATGTTGTTTCTAAGGTTAGCAATGAAATAGACAAAACCTGAATGTTGCCTATAGAGAAGGCATTGCTTTGGCATGAGAGAATGGTATGTACTAGAGAGAAAAGCCTTCATGATTCACACTATAGGTAAGATTGAAGGAATTTCAAATTGCTCCTTTTGATTTCTATGTACATTATGTATATGGTAATGAATGAAAGAATGAAATATTTTTAATGACGTCCATGAGACTAAACAGTCAATGGGACCGAGACAAAACAGGCCTAATTTGTCTTCATGCTCTTTTCCATGTCGGATCTCCTGCCATCAATTTTGACCAGAAGGCTAGCCGTTTGATTAATCTTATCTTCCTCAAATAGTTGGTGCATATTGTCAACTTTCAAACAATTTTCATGCTGAGTGCGGATATCCACGTAAGCAGTGCACTCCATGACGAAGTGCCATTCCGTTTCCACAGCCCCCTTATTGCAGAAAATACAAGTTCTTTCTTCCCAAGTTTCCTTGGGTATCTTCCACCTACCGGTCTCACACCTAAGGTGATGCGATCCCGTCCTCAATTGTGCCACTAACATCCTCGCTTTCCCTTTAATAGCTGCACCTAAATAGGCTTTGTCACCATGATCTTTTGCCGGATTAAATTCTTTGATGTAATATGCTTTTTTTTGCCCAATCTGATTTGTCCACATGGTAGTTCTGAATTTTTCAGTCACATAGATTTTTATTTCACTATTGGTGCTAGGACAATCATGAAGATTGGTGTCCCACTTGTTCATCCACTTGTGGTTCTCTTTCATCCAAGTTTTCTTCCTACGATCTAGCGTCTCCTTCATAACCGTTTTAGGCCACTGGTGGTTATCCATGTTTTCAACCTTCTTTAAATAGCTTATCAACCGGATTAGTGCCGACGCTTCCAATGGAAAAGTCCCCGTTTCAGCTAAAAGAATTTCATATGGGACTGTAGTTTTAACTTTGAGACTACTTGTTATTAAATGCTTTTGGATTCTTTCTAGTTGTCTCCAACTACACTTTGACATACTGCTCCCCCACACTTCACACCCATAAAGTACAACCGGCGTAATAAGCAAACCAAAAAGTGTTTTCTTGGTTTTCCAATCCCAAAGCTCGGCTTTTCTACACCTATTTTGTAGAAGGTAAGAGGCTTTCCAACCTCCCTGTATCCTTTTTGTACGACACATCTCCCAACTGCGCTTATAATGAAAGTCAATCCCAAGATACTTGTATTCTTTCACAATTTCAAGCGGGCTGCCTTCAAAAAGAAAGGTATTCTGCTTATCTTTTCTAATCAATGAGAAAATCATGATTTTGGTCTTGGTGATATTCACTTGCATCCCAACCTCGTGACAAAAGAGTTCAAGAGCTTTCAAATGTTCTCTCAACCCATGAGCTGTTTTTGAAATTAGGATAAGATCATCAGCATATAAAAGTAGTTTTACCACATAACCTGCCAATTGAATACTGTCCCCATTCGTCTTGCTTAACCAAGCTTCCAACTAATCAATGTATAGCCCAAAAAGCGTGGGAGCTAGAGGGCAGCCCTGTTTAACTCCAATGTCGCTACCAAAACATTCTGACATACCTTCACTTATTCTGATTTTAGCTCTAACCTTCTCGTACAATCTATGAACAGCTGCTCTATACACGTTTGGGATGCCTAATTCCTCCATTCTATTCCATAGTTTGTCTTTGGGTACCGTGTCAAAAGCTTTCTTGAAGTCTACAAAACAGCAGTAAGCTTCCTCACCCTGAGTGTTCCAAATTTTTTCAATCAAATGTCTAAGGGTGATGCAGTGATCAATGGTAGAGTGTCTTGACTTAAAGCCTGCCTTCCCCTTTGCTCTTTTGCCCTCATTTTCTGCCCAGCTGTTGATCCTTCGTTCAATCATGCTCCCAAAGAGCTTGCCAAAGATAGGGTTGACCATAATCGTGCGGTACTTAGATGGGTTATTGATATCACCACTTTTAAATAAAGGAATGACCACACTGGTAGTCCACTCCATAGGAAAACCCTCTTGATTGACATTATTGAAAATTCTTTTTATGTGAGGGGCAAGACTGTCGATCCCCCACTTTAAAAATTCAGCCTGTAACCCATCTATGTCTTGTACTTTACCACTCGCTAAATTCTTTATTCCTTGTTTAATATCATCCACAGTGAATAGTTCCATTGATGTGTTAATAACAGGTGGATGGTCTTTCTCGTGAACCCGCTCATAAAGAAGCCTAGCATATTCTAGCCATTGGACATCTGTAATATTGTTTTCAATCTTCATTTTCTTTTGCTGCAATTCTCTCCAAAAACCTTTAGGGTTCTGTTTTCCAAGTGAGATTAGCTCCTTCCTTCTTTCATTTACATAATCAGATTTTTTAGACTGCACCAATTTTTCATATTTTTTCTTGTATTCTTTGTCCATTCCTCTCTTTTTTAGTGATCTCTTGGCTGCCTTACATTCTTCGTCGTACCATGGATTTGTCGGGAAAGTGTTTGCAGCCTTCACCTTGGGGTGAGACCTTTTGCATGCATTTAAGGCCTTGTGAATTATTGGGATCAACGAATTGCTATGAATGTGGACATCCCCCTCTTTTGTTGTTTTGACCTCTCTATTGTTCTTTAAATCATGGAAATGTTGTTTAAGAACAGCGTTAAATATTTCTCTATTTTCCTTATTCAAGAGGATTTTACCCTTTGGGAGGGTTTTTTTGTGCATGTGCTGATCCTGTTTGATGTGTTGGCTGATTGAAGACATGTCGAGCTTAACCAGAAGAGGTAAGTGGTCAAATTTCATCCCAATAGGGCAGTCCTCAATGTCAAACTCCAGTAGCCTAGAGACAAAACCTTGAGAGCAAATCACGTAGTCCACCACGCTTTGACCATTATAAGTTTTACAAGTGATACCCCCCGACTTTGGCCAATCTCTCATCCCATTGCAAATAACCATGCCAAACAAACTACAAAGCCCAAGTAATTCTACCCCAAACGGAGTGACATCGCCATTACCATCTTGAGATGTTCTTTCCCACTTTTGATCTCCACCTTCCTCCAACCATAAAGGATTGTTCTCCCCTTTTTCTTCCCTGCTCAATTGAAGAGATTGATTATTTGTTGTTCTAGCATTAAAGTCGCCCATTAAGACAACATCTCCAAGTGTGCTAAAAATAGATATATCTCTAATGAGGCATACGGTTCTTCGTTGTCTAAATTTCTCTTCTTGTAGAACTTAGAATTTTTTGGAGCAAAGTAACAAGCAGCCAATCTGAAAGTCACCCCATTTTCTGTTATTTGCAGCCATATGTACTGTTTATTTGCATCCTCTTTTTCAAGTTAAACAATTCCCTTCCACTTCTCACCTATTAGCACTGTAACTCCCCCATGACCTTTACCTGTTTCACTCCCTTGGTTCCAAACTGAAACTTTCTTATACCCTTCAAAATCTAGAACTTTGCAGCCTTCATGTTCATGTGTTTCGGTAAGAATGATGATATCTTTACCCTTTGCTATGGGCCCCAATCCAGGTCCTCTTCTCCATGGATACCCTCTACAATTCCAACTTACAACACGTAATTATTCCTGGGGGGCCCCCAATCCCTATTTCTTGTTTGAAAAACGATCACCAAATTGGGCTTTCCCATTTTTTAGCCATGCCCACTTTCCTTCATTTCTTGCTGTTTTCACTTTCTCCCATTCTTTCCTTTGTTCTTCTTGCTGCTCAAAAGTCAAATCTTCGTCTACGTAAATATGTGTGCCTCTAAGTAACCCTCTGTTTTTTAGAATCCTATTCTTATCCTCTAAGCTTCTCAAGGTGACTCTTACATGCCTATCTCTTCCACCATCTATCTTTTTTCCAATTCTATTTGCTTGTTGAATATAACCTGTCCATTTCAGCTCGTCTTTAAGGAAGTCCCTTGCTAGGATGTCGGTTCTCTCCCTTTCACCAAAATCTTTCAAACCTTTAATAATAATATTTGTAGCCTTGCTTTGTTTATCTTTTTCTTCCCTTATTTGTCTCTTGACTTGTTTTTCAATGATTACTTTCTGCTCACTTGGTGATCCACTTACCACATGTGACCATGATTTGGCCTCTTCTATTTGGTCTCTTAGCTGGTTCTCTTTTTTTCCAAGTCTACTAATGCTGATTGGATCATCTTTAATTCCATTTTGTTTTCAACTTCCTCCATTTCTGGCTTCTTGTTTTCAGCTGTTTTTAGTTGATTTTCCTCATAATGTGACCAAAGCAAATGGGATTTTGCAATTGATACATAGTAATGAGTTTAGACCTATGCAAATTCCATCACAAGGGAAAACTCTATTTTATGTTTCTTTTATTGATGATTCCTCCAACAAAACATGGGTGTGTTTCCTTAAAAATAATTATAATTATTTTAGTAAATTAAAGGAATTAAAGTCTCTTGTAAAAAAATTATATTTCTTTTATATTATGGACATTCTTCTGCGTTCCCCAGTATATCTAGTTCTAGTAGTATATATGTAGTTGTACATTGATAATGTATTGGGCATTTTGTTCTGTGGTACTATACGAGCTGAGAACAATTGTGTGAACTTGAATTCTGATTTTTCAAGCTATGTTAAAGGTGATGTACTTCTCTTCGTACACTCAGTTGGCATTGGAGATATTTTAAAGTATGCTTTAATTACTTACCAACAAAAAAAGGCGTCCAATAAAATTAATAATCATGATTAAGTTTTGATTTCTGCAAGCAAAATCTCCTGAATAAGATGGCTGAACACCTGATTAAACTGAACCACAACTGAAGTAGGAATCTGTCTGTTGTCTCATTAAGCTCAAACGGATTCCAAAACCTTCTTAAAAGGAAATCCTAACTCATCAGTCCACCAAAGCTATATAGCATTCATCAGAGTCAGATCATCATGTTTCTGTAGCTGATATTCTCCTATAAATTTTTGAAAAAAATATTCTAGAGCAAGAGATAGATCTAGAAAACAACATTATGTAATACAGGTGAAAACCAGTTAAATTGATATTGTCGAAAACATTTGAAAACTGTTTCAATGCAATGTTTCAGTGTCATACAAAAGCTATCTATTGCCAAAAATTGACCTGGTATAATATCACTAAATCATTTGGATAGAACCTTTCCCTACTATTCAACAAAGCATCAATAAAAAGTTACCTTGTTGCAAATTATAAGCAAGTATACAGAACTTTGCCTCAAAATGCTCTCCTCCTATGACTTTAAAACTAGAAAATACACTCTAGGTCCAGACTTATTCTCAAATTATTTAACACAGAATTTGTGGAAACAAAACATAAATATGAAATCGTAAGTTCTAAAGAAGGAAAGGTATAAACATTCTATCACAACCATGGCATGATCAGATCTACTCACTCGCATGGTGGATGCATAGTCCTCTGCATGCCTAAGAAGTCCCACGAGCTGCACAGCGGCATCAAGGGCATCAGGAGCCCATGACGGTGGAGCTTCTAGCAGGCCCAAAAGTAGTCTCTCAGTAGAACTGGGAGAAGCAATTGCATAATAACTGTGTTTGGAAAAGCATGACACAGTAAATTTAATCAGTTTGAAGTTTTGAACATTAATTAGACAAATAATCCAACTGCAGAGGAATGGGGAATAGGAGAGAACAAAATCAAAACAGTGATTGACTTCACCTGTGGAATAAGTTTGCAAATGGCTCAAGAGGAGGTAATCCTGCAATCAAATGCTCATCCAAAGCAGTTGTTGGAGGAGGAAGAAGGAGAACAGGTACAGCAGTAGACGTCAGATTCACACTCTCATAACGAGCCACTTCATCATCACAGACACTTAGAATGACTCCAGCTCCATTGGCAACCGCCCATCTTGGAGTTGATGGCATAAGTTGAGGATGCTTTCCCGGTCCTTTACCACCAGCTGCCACTCATACATAAATTCACCATGTCAATACCTACAGAAGCCTTTAAATCAATCATTTGGACCAGATCATCCTACTCATTGACTTGCTAGATATATAACCTCAATCATAAATCATACATTTCTATTTCCAATAGAATTGAATTATTTTCATTGTTTACAATCTCAGGAAGTGGCAAGAGAATATAATGTTATATCTGGTAACCATTGGATTATGTAAGTAATAAATTGTTTTATGATACAAAGCTTCATTTATTGAGAACAATAATTTTGAAAATTACTTAGTTGGATTAAGTCCACCATCTAAGGTCTCCTCACTGTGACTATCAACAAATTATGGCCCTTCATATAGCCCAACCATAAATATCAGATTAATTTGTTCAGTTATACAAGACTACCACAAAAGAACAACAATTAAGTGTTAAATGGGATTAGAGCCTTGATTCTGTCCAAAATTCACAAAAATGTATTGTACTCTCACGAAAAAGGGAAAACAGATAACTCTTTACACTGTACTCTAGCAGTTCATGTCCAGGCTATTCTATCTATAAAATTAGTGACCCTGTCTTAGAATATATTATTTGATTCCATTTGATTCATTGCACATCCACCAACTGCTATCTCATGCTAGCAATGAAAAGGATTTCATATCATCCATTTAAACTCTAACCATATTGAAGCTGCCTTTGCACTACTTATCACTGACTCCTTTTATGCTTCATTTCTATACCTAAGTTGTAAATACTCAACATATTCCACCTGTCTTCATCTGTTAACATGAAAAGACTAACCAATCAAAAAATAACATGATATCAACTACCATTTCATTTCAGCCTGTAATTATATTTCCTCCAATTTTCTCTTCTATCATCTATAGAATTTATCTATTTTTTTCATTTAATAAGAATAAACAGGTTTACAATATACTGGGACCAATTCCAAGAAGCAGTACTTGAAAATCAAATTTAGATTATAATTGGAAAAAAGGTGCAGATTCTTGGCCAGCTTCTTAGTTCAAAATATAGAAAGCCCACTAGTAAGTAGTATATGGGCAAATGGAAACACTACAGCTAGCAATTTCTCTCTAGCTTATGCTCCTACACCTTCAAAACCAGGTCCTCTCATCCCCCACAAACAGAAATTCTCTTCTTCTAACAGCCAAGGGACCACTCCCAAACCTCCCACAAAGCCCAAACTATAATTTCAGATCCTCTGTCTCTGATGAATCAAATCAAATATGCAAGGACGTACATCCTTTTGTCTGGTACCATGCACATAGGACCATCACAAGAACAAACTTCCCTACCAACAAGGGAAATGGCTGCTAGCTTAGGATGGAAACTCATCCTAGGGTTTCATTCTCTATGGACGAAATGGAAAACAGGTTCTAGATTCGAAAAGAGAAGGCCTTGGTATGCACATTTTGAGGGGGCATTCCCAAGTCTCGATACTCTAAAGGCATGTAAAAGACAACTAGCAACCAGCTAGGTTAGAAGATACTCTAATGATGCCCAAGGTATATTTTATGGCTATTTTCTCCACCAAGAAAGAAAAAGATCAAAACTTTCAAGGGGAACCTTGGCTTATCACAAACACAGGTCTGTTCATGAAACAACACTACCTTGTAACCCAATTAAAATCCCCCATGTACTATTCTACGCTAAGCAATACTCCCTCTTCTTCCAAGTGAAAACTAACAAGAAAACTCACTACAAAAGATTGGGAATGCTGTAGGGTGTAATGTCCCCGATTTCCGAATACTCGCCACTGAATTAATTTAATTAATTAAATATTAAATTGTCCTAAGTTAATAATTGTAGACATTTATATTTAATTGCTTAATAAAATGTTAAAATAACTTTATGAAATTATATGCTCAAATATTAAATAAAGTTATTTTATAATGGAAGATATTTAATATTAAAATATGAAAAGGTAATTGACTATAAAAGGTGGCAAAAAGGAATTCATTGTATCAATTGAAATATTATTCTTGAAGAATTTGGGAATTTTGGGGAGCTTGGCTTTTTGGGAACTAGAGGACGAAAACCCTCAAGTTTCAAGACGGATTGAACAAAAACTCAATTCCATCGAAGGGCGGATTCACCCAGGATTCACAATTGGGCTTCAAGGATCAATTGCGCAATTTCAGATATAAGGGTTTTGATGAGAAATTGATAGTTAAAAAAATTTGAGAGTTGTGGTTTGGCAAAATTGGAGTACCAAATATACACATATAATATTATTGCAGATTGGATGGTTGGCGCATGAGGTAGTGTCATTAATTATTCTCCTTAAGCCATGAGTAATTAGACTTCCACAACCACTTATGGTCTTAGCTGCCTAATTTTGTAACTAGTCGCAGCTATGATGGCAGTTGCTTCATTCCATGCTTAGCTGCTGCTTTAATTTTTGTTTATATCATTAATTATTATGGAGAGGTGACAATAGTTAAATTCTCCACATTAGTCAAAGGGCTAGTCAATATTGGGTCAAGATAGGTGATTATGTTGGTGACGTGTTTCAGATTAAGCGCTACCCTTTTTCCAAAAGAATCGCGCCTCTATTCATATAATGAGGTCCATGGTTGATTCGCAGCAGGAAAATAAGAGTACTAGCAGTTATTAAAAAGGATGTGTGTGGGAAGGGGAGTCTAAGGAGGTGACATGGATGCAAGAAAATTCCTAGAAGATGTGTTGGAATTTACAAAGGGGTCGCAATTGTTATAAGTTACCAATTTGGGGACGGGTGCAGGTAAGAGAACCCGATACGAGGGTATGTGAAAAAAATTTTTAAGGGTTTGGGTACATATGGTTACGTGTGAATATATATATACAAAAAAAAAAGAGAAATATATAGAATTGTAAAACTAAATCATTTCATAGTATGATACTTGATCATTGATCAATGCCAAATGCCAATTGATAGTTGAAAAATATTCAAATAAGCCATATCAATGATATCATATACGTCTATGTTCACGATTCCAATGGAAATCATCACAATTACTGAATTACAAAATGTAGTTCATGAAACATGATTCAATGTTCATTGTTCATCAATCATCAAAAGGATTATCAAAAAAATCGTGACTTGGATTTTCAGGGGCTTCAACTTCAAGATCATCATCATTTGAACCCAAAGCGGTTCCAGCACCATGTAGTATGTCATCATTATCATCCACATCATCCATAGTGGCTCTAGCAAGATCCTGAATGGTTGCATCCAAGTCAGCAAACTCGGGTGCTACATCCTAAAGCTTCGCTGCCCCCTGCTTGTATTGAGCATCCTTACGTGACATAAGATGCAAATTGGAATGAATATACACCAAGTCTTCAGCTCTTTTTGCAGCCAACAGGTTACACTTCACTAAGTGGATAAAGGAGTATGTATTCCAATTTCATTTAGCGGCAGAAGAGCTTGCAACCTAGAGAGAAAACCAACAAAATTAAAAAAAAAAAATGCAAGATAAATTCAAGAATGTGTGTTAAATTCTACAATACAAGCGGCAAAAAAAAAAAACTTACTTGTGAGAGGATCTTAATTGCCTTTTTGAGGGGGTCAACTTCTTTGATGAAGTATTTATTTCTCAAAGGCAAAATAGAACTCATTATGATATGATTATTCAAATTTTGTCTTTTCTCTCTAAGAACATTTTGGAGTTGGAGAAACAAGGGTTTCTGCAATCAAGTTTTGGAGAACGTCAACTCTTCAGAATCAGACATACTGAGGCTGTGAAAGATCGGTTGAAGCTTGTCAACAAAGTGGCTTCATACAGAAGTCATATTTGAGCATATTGTGAAGTTTTGGTTAAGGGTTTGGATCGATCTTCTTCAGAAGATAATTCATCTGCAGTGGTTGTTCATACTTATCATCTGGCACTCATCCCAAGGTTCGTACGGCTGTATTATTTGTTGGTTTTTGGCCGTACCTTTCAGCTGCAAGGACGTCTTTCTTTGTTTGTTGGTGTAACAACTAACACCTCTGGAGTGCAAGTTGGTACGGACAGCTATGCACACTACACAATGAGTGCTCTTCAAATTAGGAGGGAAAGCTCCCTCATTGTGCTGACAAAAGTGCTTAAAAAGGAAAAGTAAACTAAACTATATCCTGTCTTTTTGTCTTAGCTGTAAGAGGCACAAGGTTTAAGGAAAATTCTATACGTTGCAGCTAAGTATTTTCTGGTTTCACAAGACTTAACTACAACACTCAAAACTAAGTAACTTATCTATCCAATCCCCTCAAGAATTCAGAGCATGAGGAAACGGAGCGGGAATGATCATCTGATGATAAGTCAAGTACGGACTCACAACATGAAGGCAAGGTGGCACAACTATCTACTTGTCTGAATAGGCTTATTGGAAATAACAATATACGATAAACTAAGTACAGATTCTCAACTTGAAGGCAAGGTGGCACAACTATCAGCTCAATCTGAATAAGTTTATTATTCACACACATCACACGATAACCAAGAACAGATTCTCAACTTGAAGGCAAGGTGGCACATCTATCAGCTCAATCTGAACGAGTTTATTGGACACAAAACATGAAGGATAGCCAACTAGGATAATAAAATGCATAGGCGAGACACGCATACAATCTACGATCAACTAGCCACTATATCTAACTAAAGCAAGAATTCACCATCATAATTGCATGAAACCCAAGTGGCATAACAATTCATCATAATAGTAAATACTCATGAACAAATACGTAACAAGCAACATTATAGGCAAGGTAGGCGCAACATATATTTCTCTCTCGTGCAAAAGTTATGTACAAATGAGCAAAAGCTCTTATTTATAGACATCAAAAGGTGTAGGGAACCCTAAAATCACCTTGAGTCAACTACAGTCTTGCAATGCATGTAAGATTTATTGCTAAACCCTAATGAAGTAAACTATACAGTTAACTGGAAAGCTACCATCAGTTAACCGGAACATCTAATCTAAAAATGGACAATTGTGCAAGCATGCACGTCCTTATTGAAAGCATGTTAACTGGAACACTACCATCAGTTAACGTAAACCCTAAATGTAACTCCAAGTGGATAAAGCTAATCTCATAATAGATATGCATGAGATAAGACATCGAGTTAACTTGAAAAGGTAACGCCAAGTTTAACTCCTGTGTGTAATGTCTATTCTGAGAGGTGGGAACTGAAGTCTACTGATCGTGATCTCGAGCAACCAATCCCTCAACGAGATTGTTAACTGCATCACTATCTGGAGCTCTAATACTCTACCGAAGTATGCTATGTCTGCGTAGCATGTCCTCACCAACTGTGATCTGGGACTGAAGTTCACCTCTGCTCCTTGTTGCTTCATCGAACAACGTTGACATGACTGTAAGTTGATTAATCTTACAGCCAATGGTCTCCCCACTGAAAATAGTATGAATGAGTGCCTGGACCTCTGACTGAACATCAATAAGCTCAACATATGCACCACCCTCAATCTGATACCAACACGGTAAGCGAGACACTAAGGTTCTCACAAACCGGAGTGCACTAGTAACGTGCTCTCTACTCTCAGCCAACTCTGATGCCATAGTCTCCTCTATCTTTTCCTTGAAAACCAACTGTGTTTTCCAAGAGTAGATAGTTTCTTTATCCTCTGCATCTGTGACTGATTCATATGCCATACTCAGGTGAGCAATCATAATCTCGTCCCGGGGTCTATTAATCACCATGTCTCGCTCCTTATCCTGGAGACATAGACGGAGCTCTCGTGCATTGTACGGCAACTGATATAGCTCCATAAGCATAGAACAACCTCTAGCAATGAACTCCTCCTCCCATTCCTCCAAACGCTTGCCATATGCAACCAAATGATTAAGTTGGCCCTGTTCTGCTGGAGGCTCAAGCATCGGCGGGAGTGTGGCGGTGACATCTGACCTGTGTACAAGGCTAGAAATGTATTGACGAAGCTGTCTTATTTCAGCCTTGAGGGCTACCTTGTCTTCTCTGTCCTTTAGCATTCTATCCCTGGCACTGTCTGTAGCAACCTGTAGGAGATCAACTTGAGTCTAGCGTGTGCTACGACCAAGGTTGACTATGATAACCTCGAAGTCCTGAGATTCCAACTCATCCAAGCTCTTCCCCTGTGGAGGTATAGCAGTCTCAACAACAATCTCCATATCAGTATTCCTCTCCATGTGGACCATGTTCTTGATCCTCTTGTTTGGCACATCCTGGTAAACCTAATCAAAGTCTAAATGATTAAGGACATAGGATGGTTGCCTCCTCTTCCTTCCCAGTTGTGCTTGGATCCAAGACTGGTCTCAGCTAATGCTATTGGAAGGATCTGTACTAGCAATAAGAGGTTGTGACGAGAGTGAATATGTAGAGGAACTGCTGCAAGATGGTGAGTCTAAATCCAATTCGATATGAATTGGGACTGGTGACTGCTCCGGAACTGGTATAGGAACTTGAGGCTGAACCTCAGGCACTGGCGGACTCTAAACTGGCTCTGTGATAGGCTGTCTATCAGGGTTCGTGTGTGTATCAATAACAAGCACCTTGCCTTTTGAATTGTTTGGCGCTTGAACTTTCTTGGGAGGATTACTCCTCTTCTATTTAGGTTTCGACAAGGAAGGTAGCAAAGGATCCACCACTGGCGGCTCTGCTCTGGGCACACTTACCCTCCCGGTCTTCTTGCTGTCGAGGTAAAGTATACTGTTCTGAATAACTCTACTTGACCTCTCATTTACTGTTGCGTACTCCTTGGCGTACCAATCAACTACTGGCAGTGGCTATGTGTCAACCTACTCTCTAAAAAACTGAGGAAGAACTTCTCCCTCGTCATCTAATAAACCGCCCACATCTTCTGACAAGAAAACAGAAATCTGTGAGAGAGAAAAGCGGCCATAGCTACGTTTGCGAACCTCGAAGTCATCCACGCAATTGGCCCAATAGTCTTCCATAGAAGGCTTATGATATGCGCGACCACCGAGGCGAGCTGTGTAATGACCCCAAATATCATAGGTACGTACCTCAACAAGATACTTGAGATGATATCTCTCGAGCTCTTGTCCTACAACTTTGGCATCAACTGTCATCTTGCACCAATATATTCCAAACTAAAAAGGAAAACTGGCAGTTGGTATATGCTTGTGATGTAAATGACGATGAACATCATGCAACTGCCTCAGGAACTCCATAAAAACCGTCTTATCTGAAGGATAGCGTGGAAGCATGGCTGGATTTCCTGTAAATCCATATACTCGGATATAAGTGTATGTCGGGAACTAAATAAACCAGTCTGCCCAACCATCCATCGCTGCTCTAGCAACTGCCGAGATACGAACGTGCAACTCCCGGTCCAAATTTCTCACTGTATAAGTCAGGAAAGCCTCATGAACACGCTTGAAGTGACGTTCAGCCTTAGTGAACTCAAGCTGATCAAAATAGTGATAGACTTCCTGAACACTGAGAATGCCCACGGTGTTTAATCCTCGGAATTGACCCTAATAAGCAATGAAGTACACGAGATAAGAACCCATGTGAAACTCATGAGCAACTAAGAAACTGGTGATCTGCTTGTGGATAACATCGTTGATGAAGGATACCCAGTCATAATGCTCCTGACCAGATATGATGCGACCAATGATGTAATACATCCAAGGCTGGAAAACATTTGCATGTGAATGACCTGAGACACGATTCAAGAGTGTAATTAGAATCGAGTACTCATCCTTGTACTCACCACGACCCACATTATTTGGCAATTTGTTCTTCACTTGCTTTAACCATCTTTCTACCATTTTGCTCTAGCACTTGTCCACATTAGCATTGAATGCATGCTCGCACTACTCTATAGAAATAACTAGACTGTTTGGGTGTTGAGGGATACCAAAACTTCTTTCAATCTCCAAAGGCTTGAGACTGCAAATAACTCGTCCATCTACTGATACTATCTCACGAGTAGCAGAGTTGTAATGCTTAATACAAGACATCACGAACTCAACACAATGAACGGAGATAGGTATGGAAGCGGCCTCTAATAACCCGGACTGCTGAATGTTCTAAATATTCAAATCTCTAATTTTGACTGGGTCTAAGACTGCCTCTGGCAGCACCCTGTGGAGATTCGTCTCAACTGTCTTGATGAAGTCGTGAGTAAGGACTGACTTGGTCCTGTATTCGAGCTGAGTGTACTGCATTTTGAAAAACTCACCTATTGACTGTGAACTCAACTATGTTCTGACAAGATTTCTGGAAAGCTAAAAATAACCTATTGAGGCTAAAAATAGCCTATTGAAGAGTTATTTTCGGCGAAAAATCTGAGACATGGGTTTTGTCCAGGAAAAGATTCTAAGACAACCCAGAACGTCAGAAATGCGAAAATATGACTTTTACTCGACCATGCAAAGAATTTTCAGTTGAGAAAATTAGAAACTCGAGAATTGATGCTCTGGAGTTAAAAATTCCTGAAAATTCAAACACATGAATTTAATTCGAGGAAGCTATATAAAAAACGATCCAGACGATCAGACTTGCCAAAATCTGCCAACTTTAGGAACATGCGAATTGGATTTTGAGAGAATTTTGAGAATCAAAGAGGAGAAAGACGGTTTTTCTATGTTCTTTCTTCTGTGAAAATCGCCCCTTGTTCTTCAAATTTGCTGATGATTGTGAACTTGAACCTGCAAAAAAGAATAATTTGATGCAATCGCCACTGAAAACTGATGATAAATTCGCCCAACCTGTGAGAATTCGCCTTTGCTCTGAAGAACTACGAATTTCTTTAAGCTGGATGAATGTTTAAATGATAGGCGCCATGAATAAATAGAGAAAATTCGCACCATAATGCTGACTGCAAGATTTAAAACCTCGACTGAAATAGAAAGCTTCTGATTGGACCCCTTCAATTTGGACTGAGACTAACTTGAAGTCCAGAATAAAAATAATAATATTTTCAATTATCATGCAATTTGAAAATCCAGCACAAAGAGGCGCCAATTTTAGAAAATCGCCCTTTAATGCTCAAATATGCAAAAATTAATATTTTAATATTATTTTAATCAATTAACAAACCAGGTAAAGCTTTTGGATTCACCCGACTAACTTTACTGATTTCAAAAAGTCCTCATTTGTCCTCATAGGCGTCCATTTGCTCAAGATATTACATTTTTTACTAACTTCCTATTTTGTAGTTGACTGCAAAATTGCAACTGGCCATCTTCGACACTGATTTTCGGGTGACCAGGTGATGCTGGGACTGAGCAAGTGTATTCATTGCGAAGCCTGCAGAACAAGGAAGAAATGTCTGTTGGGAGTCATCACTGCAAAATCCATCATCTAACACCTCAAAGAATTAAGCGCCCTTGATTAAATTGATTTACAGTACCAGACTTAACCATTTCTCCATACTGCCATCTGACACTTCAAACGGCTGCTGACAACGAACGGTGAACCCTGCTGACTGGCAAACAGGCTCACTGCGTGACTAGAGGTATTCCGCATCCAACGAATATACGCAAGGCATCTAAAAGCTACATTAGGGACCCCAAAAGAAAGGGTGCCCCTGGCTTGAAAAGGCTCAAACACCATTTTGACAAAAGTACAACTCTCAACCAGATGCCCTACTTTGACTTGTGATATCGGGAGCTGGGGTGACTTGATTCGAGCACCGTCTATCTCAACGTGTAACCAGAAGGACCTACGAGAGATGTCTCTGGAGGTGACGAAGCAAGAAAACTGCTTCTAAGACCTCAAAAAGAAAGGCGCCTTTCCCAAGATGGAATAGACGACCAGACTTGGCCATTTTCTGAGCTTTCTTCGTTTTTCAGTATTTCGCCAAAGACCTCGCATGTACGAGCGTTTGCCAAATCCCGGAGGCTAACGGCTAGGCTCGTTGGATAGCTGGAGTAATTGCGCACAAGTCTCGTGAAGACTTCGAGAGCGAACAACTCCATCTGATAGGCCTAAAGGCTAGGCGCCCCTGGCCTACAAAGACTATAGTGAATGTTTCATGTTTCTCCACCCTCTGATTTACGTGCCTGGTAGAATCTCTGCCACGATCACTTGGAATGTCGGATTGACAGGCCGACTGGTGCGTTGCGAAACCGGACTAGAGTAGCACAGATGTTAGGAAGACTGCGTCTACAAACTCTATCATTTCAGAGGTCATTTTGAAGGGCACCCCTGGGCTACAAGGGCACAATTTCATCAATTGAGAAATTTCTGTGATGTGAACCCTCTTTGTAATCTCATCTTCTGATGTTGACTGTCGGAGCTCTGGAACTCAGATGACTACATTCGATAGCTCGTCGGATAGGTAGACTAGTCGTGAAAAGATTGAATGCATCTACAATCAGGAATACCAAGATCTAACCCCCCTTTAAGAAGTGCGCCCTTGAGCTACAGGGGCGCAAAAGTTAAAAAGTGACAAACTTCTGCAGACTGCAACTTCTGGAATCTTCAACTTCTTATGTCAGTTACCGGAGTTACGAGTCTCAGATAGCCTCGCAAGATAGCTCATCGGATAACTGGGGTAATTCTAAAGAGATTGACTATGTTCATGAGCATATGCCACAAAATCTGGGCCTTCAAAAAGAAGGGCGCCCCTGGGCTACAGGGGCGCAATTTTGCTTTTTCTTGAGAAATCTTCAAAAATTGACCACTGAAATGACCATACAAAGGTATAATTGTCGTCATGAAATGCTCCTCCATCGTGAAATGCTTTGTTCTGAGTCCCCAATTCAGGTTCTAAACAATGGATACTGCCTTTTATTGACAAAATATTGACAAAACTCCATGCTTGATACTTAATTGTAGTCGTGAAATGCTCCTCCATCGTGAAATGCTTCGTTTTGAGTCCCCAATTCAAGTTCTAAACAATGGATACTGCCTTTTATTGACAAAATATTGACAAAACTCCATGCTTGATATTGCCCAAAAACTGTATTTGACATCATTTTAGCAAGGTTTAGACTCTTTTAAGCAAAATGCCTTGATGAAGCAAAAAATTTGGTTTGGGTACAACATTGTTGAGGCAAATCGCCTTGCCTTTTTGCTTCTTCTCTTCATCATTGTTGGCGCTTGGGTCTCTAGAGGCTTCTGCAATTAACATTTGGTGAGAGACATCATTCTTCAGGCTGGCCATATCATTTAATACCCTCTTACAGGCAGCTGCAAGCAAATCAGGTTCTAATAAAATATCGCTTGCCTTTTTGTATGCATGTCAGCGATTTAACATTGTAATCATTTATTCTTCAGAATAAAGTCAATCGCCTTCCTACTAGAAGTTGTTTTGCTTCAAAAATAAATAATTTGCATTTCATATAAATTTTCAAGCATTTGTTATCAAATTCGCATAAACCCTCTTATTGCAAAAATTTCAAAAAATCACAAAACCACAAAAACATCAAACAAACTTCATTTTTAGCTTTGGTCAGGGGTTGAGAGACACCTGGTCTCTTACAGATCCACAGGCTTACTCAACAGATGTTGTGCATATAGTTCCAAGATTCCTTCCTTAACTTCATATCCCATTGGCATAATCCAAACGGTTTTGGGATCAGTTGCTTCCTTTAAGCATTGATCAATATCCACCATGAAACAAATTGTGTCCTTATACTTCTCAACAATAGAAGTAGGAATCATTTCCCTTGCTTGCATTACTTCCTGAAAGTTCTTGAGATATTCCCAGATTGCAGTTTTCCTAACTTGACTATCACCAAGGTTGAATAACATGTCTCTAATCTAAACAGCTACAAGCTTATCACCTCTTTGCCAGAACACTTTCCCGACTCCCGAAACTTCATTCATGAAATAAAAGAATAAACACAGCAACAGATTACCGTATTTAAAAGAGTTCTTCTTGTCTTTCTTTATCTTGCCAAGATTCTCCATAAGCTGACTTCGAAGCAATTCGCACAGGTCATATTTTGCATTCTCCCTTACCATCAGATAAGTTGCATGTATGGCAGTACCGGATACAGAATCTTCTCTGCTAGAGTGATATATCTTATAACCAATGACCATCGAGGCAAATTTCACATCCACATCAGTGATGTTATCAATTGTCATTGCCCTTCTATCAAATGTCGAACCAGTCGCATCAGTGACTGTCTGATTCTTTATCGATTTCAAAATCGGCAAACCACCAGAAGAATTTAGACCTGTAACAGCTCTTATAGCTTCTTTTGTTATCTTGAAAGGTTGATTCAACCACATAAATTTGGCATGGACTCGACTCAAGATGTATCGGACCCATTCATTTTCATCAAACACGGGGAATTTCACAAATTGTGTGAATTTCTTCTCTTCTAGGGTTTTGAATTCGGGCTTAACATAGAAATCCTCTCCAATAATGTGTTTGGAATATAAGTTTAGCAACTGCGAGATTCCTAACTCTTCAATATTAGCATGAATATATGCCCTAATGTCTTCAATATGTAAAACTCTGTACGGCACAGACGAAAATGCACATAAGGGCTTGGTCTCAACAGGCTTGAAAGGGTGCCATTTGAATTTTGGACGGGGTCTATCCTTCACTTCAACTACCAATGGAGTAGCCATTTCAACAAATTCACAGGTTTACAAGTTTTCCCAAAAAATACCTTTTAGCCGGAGTAGGGTTTGAGCTTCGAATCGCCTTCACACTTGAATTCTCCCAAATTTCGCCAAAGTTTGCTTCAGAGCTCAAAAACTTCTTCTTCTCAAAATGCAAAGTGACAAATGAAAGATAAAAATGACCTTTTTATCACTCGCACACTTAACTTTTCGACGCAATAAATGCTTTTGCCCTGACTCATCCGAATACCCTATTTTCATACACTGTGAAAGATAACTCCTTTGCGGACCTTCAATTTTGCATAAACACTTTCTCCAATTGTTCAATAGCATCTGTATATCACTAATGTAATCACTGCACTCATCCACATCTTGATGTCAATTACCGACAAGGGGTTTGGAAAATTTTCTTGACAGTTCACCCTAGGCTAAGAAGCCTTGACTTAATTCCCGGAGGAATTACCAGAAGTTGATTTTGGTGCTGCCTCATTTTCTGTAACAGAGGGACTCTTCTTCACCCAAGTTTTCTTCATCTGCTTTCTGATCTGATCTGTAGTAACTTTCCCTTTTCCTTTTACATCCTTTTGCATGTTTCTTCTTTGATTTACCGGACCTCTTCTGCAGAATCTAGTAATGTGACCGGTTTTGTTGCAATTGTAGCACACCACATTTCTTTGTCCAGACCAGTTGCTGCACTAATTTTCTCTCGATCTGCATTGATTAGCAATATGGCCAAATCTATTGCATGTTTAACATCTAACGTCTCTATAAAAGTTGTTCATCACACTTCTGCATTCACTTGACTTATGACCATACTTGTTACAATTGAAGCACTGACCGGAGAATGATGGACCATTTGAATTCATTCTACTTTTGCATTGAGCTGCCATATGACCAAATTTGTTGCAAGTAAAACAATAACCATTGAACCTTTGAGCAATAGGTTGTCTTACCGGATACCTTCCAGCATTGTTCATCTAATTTCCTCGTCTGATTCTCCTTTGTCCATAATTCCTTTGCCCAGAATTCCTTTTCCCAGAATTGCAACTTTCTCCTTCCTCATATCCAAGCCCTCGCTTGTCACCATCAGTCCTCTCGCTTTTAATCAATTCATCAAGCTTGGCTGAGCTAACCTTAAACTTCTCTTTGTATTCATTTGCAGTAGCAAGTTCATCTCTGAGATCAACAATGTGCTTTTCAAGCTCTTCCTCATTGTGTTTGGTTTGTTCTAATTCATGTTCCAACTGAATGAATCCATCAATAATTTGGTTGCATTCTTTAGATTTCTCTTTCAGGGATTGGGCAAGCTTTTCTTCATTCTTCTTTTTGTCTTCAATCTCCTTAGTCATCCTCATCATAATAGATTCCATCTCATGCTTCAGAACTATATTCTCTCTAGCAAACTTTTCACATTCTTCTGTCTTTTCCTTCAGGGCTTGACTCAGTTGTTCATCTTCAATGCGTTTACTGTCATCCTGCTTGATTTGATCACAGAGTTCCCTTCTCTTCTCCCTGGTCTTATTGATTTTATCTTTTAATGACTCAATGAATCTCTCAGCATTCATAAGATTTGCTTTCAATTCCCGGACATCAGATTTAGACTAATCAAGATCATCTAGGGCCACCATAAGTTGTTGTTGAAGACTACTTGAATCCATTGAAACACTTTCTAAGATCTTCCTCAAGCTGTTAAACTCCTTCCAAGGAACTAAGCTCTAATACCAATTGTTGGAATCAAGCAACACTGAGAGGGGGGGTGAATCAGTGTTGTGCAATTTTTAATTTTATTAATCTGATCTTCAAAGTACTTATAACATTCAACCAAAAGAAATATGCATGAACATAATGTAAGCAACCACAACACCATAACACAAGGATTTTTACTTGAAAACCCTGTTAGGGGAAAAACCACGGTGGATGGCCAATCCACAATATAATCTGAGTATACTCAAAAAATGTTTACAAAATGGGAATGCACTTGCATTCAAGCACACTGCCTAGAGCTCATTGCTCAAAATCGGAAAGGCTAACTACCTTACAAAAGTTTGGAATACTTCCAAAGATTTGAACTAAAAAAGATAGCATCTACAAATGCCTGATTACAGTTCTAGTTAGGCTCAACAATCAAATTCTTCTCCTTCAGACTGATTTTGCTCTTCTGCTCTGTTCTACATCAACTCGTAGCAAAAATCCTTAATGCGCAAGTGAAACTGCGCTTAATCACTTTCCAGATCTTCTGATATTTGCAGCATACATCCACTTACATCGAACACACAACAAAATGATATAATCGATCACTTATATATATTTGCTACAAGAGAATTGATCGCACCATGTCGACTTCAACAAGATAAGCAAATATTCAAAAATTGCCAGCTTCAAAACATTCAATAATATTCAATGCGAATCCACAAGAGTCGGCCACAGCATAGTGAGGACCCAAAACTAGATGCTCAAACACAAAAACACTTCAGCAATAACTCCTCAAATATCCGCGACACACTATATCCACTAAGTTGGCCTTCATACACTGATAAACAGAAAATTAGACAACCGGACCTCATAACTTACATCCAAATCGATACGAGGCACCAAGATTTGTAGATAACACAAATTATGCATCGAACAATACTCCCTAAGATCCACAACACAAAATGATAACAAAAAATCTGCATTTGAATCGAAGAACACAGATTTACCAGATGCTCTATTCAAGCTTAACAGATAAACACTGATCTTTAATCTGTCTACCAGTATGAGCAAAATGCAACATGCGGATTGACTAGCTGACAAGGGTTGCCATCAATGACAACACCATAAAGCATGTGCAATGTCTCTTGCCAACAATATGTATATTGTATATATATATATATGTATATATACATACGTATATATACGTATATATATGTATATATATATATATGTACATATTTATACATATGTATATATATACATATATATACATATATATACATACGTACATATGTATACATATATGTATACATACATATATATATAATTGCCAATCATCAATTGGTTGGGATTAAAAAAAACAGTAAATTGATTAAGAAAGTATTTAGTATGCATTTGGTTGTATATGCATTTAATGTATAATATTTTATATATATAAAATGACTAATATGCAATAAGGAGAGATATGTTAAAATTAGTAAATAAGGGAAATAGTGAATTTATTTATATTACTATAATCTACATCTTTTTCTTTTATCAAACGTGTGTAGGGTTGGCAAGGAAACATGCTAGGGAAGGGCAGTATAGGTTCTCACAATGTAAGTACACCACCCTAAGTTGGATGGAATTGTCTTGGTTGGATGTTCCTACCACTTGGGGCCAGTGGGGGTATGAGCACGCTCTTGGCTTAATTGTGAAGAATAGTTTATAGGTCCTCACAATGTAAGTACACCACCCTAAGATGGACGGAATTGTCTTGGTTGGATGTTCTTGCCTCTTAGGGCCGAGTGGTATGAGCATGCCCTTGGGCTTAATTGTGATGGATAGTTTTTTTGGCACCCTATCATGCGTTTCTCTCCAATCCCTGCCATGATTGGTTATTGGAAAAAGAGTCTATAGATTGGATTCAAGTTTAAATTGTTATTCATTATTTCATAAATGTTAATAGTTCATTTATTCTGAAGTTCAATATCTAATATATAATTTACTATGGAATATTATTTGTAAAACAATTTTATGTTGTGTAATTGTCCCTTAAGGAAAATTCAGGCATACTCCAAGTAGGGGACATTACAAATCAACACCAAAGGCAATGAAAGATGAGATAGCATGCTTGGATCCACGGTGAGCAAAGATGTGCAACAGCAGGTTAAAATGGCAATGTTCCAAGTGATTAGCACCTAGCAAGAAATGAGAAAATAAAACCAATGATTGCGTGCACTTTTTTTAGAGGCAAGGCCACCCAAAATCTCTTCTTGAAACATGATAGAGTTGCGATTAGCTAAGCAAAGTGTACTTGAGAATAAAAACCTCAAACATGGCATGCAAAACAGGTGGCATTAGTAGCTAAAAAGCATGTCTCTAATGATGATAAATATGTTAAGTGAACAATTCCCAGCATACAATACATCAAAAAACAAGCACAACTTGAGGTAGTCTAATCCTCTTAGAGGTTTGCCAAAAAATAAGTTAAGGTAGCTAAGATTTGAATGAAGCATGCTTTATGAAGTTTCAAGCAAGTTATCACCGAGCACACTTTGTATGGTACAAACCATCTACATTTCCACCCTACGCATCAAAAGGTGATAAAAAAAATTGTTCAATGCACACAACGGGACAAATTGCCACTAAAGTTATGTTTGAGTGCTTAACTAGCATAACTATGTCAAAGTTCAACCCTTTCTTAAAGGAGTTTCAAACAGCAAATTAAGCACACTTTTAAGTGATTTCCATTATCTTTAAAACCAAGTTAAAGAATTAAACAGTAGGCACACCTTTTTGGTGGCTTTGCAAGAAAAAAGTTCCAACAAATCTTTATAAAAAGTGTAAAACAACTTGTAAAACTGCACTCAACATGAAAAAGTTTAAGTGTTGGTACTGAGATGCATATTCATGATGGCTTTCCCATCCACAAATCCCTTCAAGCACACTTTCTCAGTGGCTTTGCCACATGAAAAATCTACTTTTCTCTATGTTTAGCTTGGCCATAGAAAAATGGAGTACATATGCTGCCTTCTAAATATTCCAATCGCTACGGTAGTCATAGCACTAGCGTACACTAGGGTAGTCATAGCATAGTTGGTTTGGTGAAGGTTTCAAAAGCAAAGGATTGGCATGCCATCAAATATATGCCTGCATCAAGACCTTTGAATAAATTTAAGTGTCCCAAGGTTGAAGGTTCTAAATTTAGAATTCTAGATAAGTCTATTTTAGCCGTTTCCATTTTCAACGAGAAGAGCATATTCCAAAACATGTTATTTTTATTTCGGAGTTATTTGTAGCCCATGTTTTTATCTTTCCACTATTCTTAGTGTTCTCTATTTATAACTTGAAGTTAGATATTTTTAAATCATCTAGCTATAGAACTCACATCATATGAGAGATGCTGTAATGTCCCGAAATCGAACTAAGGAGGCCAACTTCATTTTTCCATGCAAAAGTGTTTATAAACACTAGATTTGAAAATATATAATCAAGTGAATAATAGAATTTAAATTTTTGGCCGGCCTACCTTTAGGTTGGCACCTAAATAGATTTAAAATTGAATTTAAATATTTTTATTTTGTAGCCGACTTCATTTGAAGTTGGGCGTTAGCATTAGTATTTAATCATGGTCTTTCCAACATTCGAATCATCATGAGTTTGAGAGCTTTCTTATTCGGCTGGTCTGGAGCATAGCTACCTGATCGGAATACTCAACTGGTGCGTAGCCTCAGTTGAGCAAGCTCATGTTAGCAATCAGATCCTTCATCCCATCATTCTCACAAGCTTCATTATTGCAGGTGGACTTGTCAAGTGAAGGCGAACTTGCTAGTACATCTACACCGCATTAACTCCAATGGAAATCGTGAATCACACATCTGAGGAGGGGCGAACACTACTTGCACTCAGGACAAGCCTCACGGATCTGGCCATTGCGCCTACAAACTAATGCCTAGAAGAAGCGACAGGTGGCATCAATGGACGACTCAGGCTAATTTCAAGAGCCACAATCAACAACGAATTTGGAGGGACGGCACTTTCAGGACTTGCACCAATCCCCTGGAATATGGTGACATGTTATGGCATCAATCTGAGGACTTACCCTTTGGTTCGACACCTCTATGTATATGTTAAGAAATAAACAATCTTTGATCATCGCTACTAAGTTTCCAAAAATTGCTCTCTATTGCTATTCGTCTCAAATTATCAATAATTACATCCATTTCAGATCAACGATCTTTATTTTAAGTATTTTGCATAGTGCAATCAGTTGGATGTTTGCATAATTATATTGTTACAGTAGTTGGGTTTTTCACAGAGCTGGTTATTTGCATTACTGTTCGTAGTTGGATTCTTTACAGTATTTGCATTATTGTTAGTGGTCGGATTCCTTACAGTGGTATTAGAGCCACTTGTCCTGCTAGCCTGTGCAAAGAGTCTTATGCCATTAAGTCAAAGAGATATTCAAGCTATAGAGCGATAGAAGAAGAAGCTTGAATTTGCCGCTTAGGGAATAGAAGGCAATGGTAAGGAAAGAATGGGGGATCAGAGTGATAAGGTGGACACCTTCATGAAGCAACAAGACCAAACAAACCAAGCTTTGCTGCAAGCAATCCAGTCAATTACTAATGCTATTAATAACATTAAATCAGGATCCAATAAAACGGAAGGAGGCCAATCGGAACAGTCGGGAGGGGGAGAGCACAGTAGAACCTCAAATGGTCACACTCATAGGCATACTCAGCCCAAGTTCTTACCTAGGACAAAGGCCCGACAAGAAGAGGATGATCAACGTAGCTATGGCAGCATTGTACGTGAGTATTTAGATCTGGAAGTTGATGCTCAAGCTGCAATTCCTTTTGATCAATTCTACATAGCTAGAAGGGGTGATGGGAAACAACACCGAGGGAATAGAGATCTTCAACATAAGGTCAGCAAGCTTTCGCTTCCTACATTTGATGGCTCGAGGAAGATGTCTACACGATCATGGATCCAAAAATTGGACACCTATTTTTCTCTCAGCCCCATGACTGAAGAAGAAGCTATCAAATTTGCCATTCTACACTTGGAAGATCTTGCCCATGAATGGTGGCACCATGGCATTGTGACTCAAGGGTTTGATCAAGTATCGTCATATGCAGATTTCACGCATAAATTGACGGAGAGGTTTGACAAAAAGGACCTAAAAGCATATTTCCAGGAACTAACAAGATTGAAGCAAACAGGCACCATGGATGAATATGTTTCAGAATTTCAAAGGCTCGCAGTGATGGTATCCGATGTATCAAATAAGAGGCTCACATTCTTCTTCATCGAAGGCTTATCAAATTCTTTTTGTGGCTTCGTGAGGGCTTTAGAGCCAACAACTTTAGAGGATGCCATTCGGAAAGCTTTGAATCTCGAGGATTCCACCAAGAAAGGAAAGACCATTGTCAAGAATACACCAACAGGGCAGCCAAAGAAGTCATTCATTAAGGCTAATCCACCACCAAAGGCCCCCCCTATAGGCCCACATGGCATGTCAAGAAATGAGCTTCACAAGAAAGGCTTGTGCTATTACTACAATGAGAAATGGAACAATCAACACAGATGCCAAGGAAGGGGGCAAGTTTATCACATTGAAGTAGCCTCCAATAATGAAGCAGAAACTGAAGAAGGGGACAACGAGGAAGACATTAGTGGGGAGCATCAAGAGCTCGTTGTAGAAGGGAGCCCCACAGGAAGTACTCTAGCAACACTTTCAGGAGCTCCATGATACCATTCTCTTCGAGTGAGAGGAGTCCTTCGAGGGCGGAAAGTGATGGTGTTGATCGATAGTGGATACACTCATAATTTCATTGACAAGAGGACAATGGCCAAGTTGCGTTTGGGAACAAAGGACTTTGAAGGGTTCAATGTTTTGGCAGCTGGAGGGAACGTCCTTTCTTGCACCAAACGGATCCAACAAATGGAGCAGATCTTGGGCGGACACAAGATGAAAGATGACTTCTATGTTGTTGATGTCAGTGACACAGACATGGTCTTGGGAGTACAGTGGCTTCATTCATTAGGGGAATACACTACCAATTACCAAACTATGGAGTCAAAGTTCAAGCATGATAGCAAGGAGGTTGTACTTAAGGGCCTCTCCAGGAATGGTCTTATGGTGGTCTCAGCAAAAAGGATGGAACGATCTTTTCAGAGGGATCAAGTGGCATGGGCAGCAAAGTGCCTAATCACAGATACTAGTACACCGAAGGAAGAAAGAACATTCCCCGGTGACATTCAGGCTATCTTAAACAAAAAGTGCAAAGTGTTTCAAGAGATTCCAACAGGATTGCCACTAGATAGGGGGTTTCAGCATGTGATAGAGCTTGAAGAAGCCAAACCAATGATCACCACTCCATATCGTCATCCGCAAATATACAAAGAAGAAATCGAGAAGGCCATTAAGGAGTTATTGGATATGGGGTTTATTCGCCCAAGTTCAAGCCCTTTTGCTTCATCGGTGGTGCTGGTCAAAAAGAAGGATGGGACGCTTAGGATGTGCATCGATTATAGAGCATTATGAATTCGTAGTGATGTCGTTTGGGTTAACCAATGCCCCCACTACATTCCAGTCTTGCATGAACTAGGTATTCATTCTTCAATTAAAGAAATTTGTGTTGGTTTTCTTTGATGACATCTTGATTTACAATAAAACATGGGAAGATCATTTGAAGCATATAGAGGAGGTGCTTGACATCCTTCAAAAGAATTCATTCTATGCCAAGATGTCGAAATGTGAGTTTGGGATGACCGAGATCCTATATTTGGGCCATAAGATCAGCACTCAATGGGTTAGCGTGGATGATGAGAAGATCAAGGCAATTTAGGAGTGGGCTACCCCCAAGAATTTGACACAATTGAGAGGATTTGTGAGCCTTTGCAGCTACTACAGAAGATTTGTGAAAGGTTTTTCTCAGCTTGCAACACCGTTGACCAATTTAACAAAGAAAGGAGCCTTCTCGTGGAGTCCCACAGCCCAGCAGGCATTTGACAGACTCAAGGAAGTAATGAGCTCTTGTCCCGTTTTGGCCATTCCAAATTTCTCTTCTCCTTTTGGACTCGAGTGTGATGCTTCAGGAGAAGGCATTGGAGCCATATTAATGCAGAACAAACACCCTATTGCATATGAGAGTGGGAAGCTCACCAAACCAGAAAGGGCTTTCTCTATTTATGACAAGGAGATGTTGGCTATCATGCATGCTCTTGCAAAATTTAGACAATACTTGGTTTGAGGAAAATTTGTGGTGAAGATAGATCATAACAGCCTGAAGTACTTCCTAAATCAGCGAGATTTGAATGATAGACAGCAGAAATGGGTAAGCAAACTCCAAGCTTATGACTTTGATATTGAATATGTGAAAGGCAAGAACAATGTGGTAGTGGATGCACTCTCTAGAAGCCTTATCTTTGTGTTATGACTGATATATCTGTTGATTGGAGGATTGGTATTACAACCGAGTATGCTAAGGATTCATTTGCTAATGATATTTTGGAAGGGAAGGTAATTGATGACAGGTATAGGGTGGTCGAGGAGCTCATTTTCTACAAAGATCAAGTCTACCTTGTACCTCACTCTAGGGTCAAGAACAAAAACATTAAAGCTTTCCATGATACTCCTCTTGCTGGTCATCCAAGATTTTACAAGACATACAAGCAAGTAAGGGAGCGTTTTGAATGGAAGGGGCTAAAAAATGACATATTGCAGCATGTGGAGAATGCTTCATGTGCCAACAAAATAAAACAAAGCATGTGTTACTAGTTGGTTTGCTGCAGCCTTTACCCATTCCCAATCAAAAATGGGAAAGCATTTCGATAGACTTCATCACGGGGCTTCCGAAAGTGTAAGGTAAAGATTGCATTTATGTTGTGGTGGATAGGTTCACTAAGTATGCTCATTTTTTTTCCATTACTTCAGAGTTTAAGGCTCCTCAAGTTGCAGATCTGTTTTTTAGAGAGGTTTTTAGACTCCATGGGTTGCTAAGAAATATTGTGAGTGACAG
Source organism: Sequoia sempervirens (assembly GCA_007258455.2). Taxonomy (NCBI): domain Eukaryota; kingdom Viridiplantae; phylum Streptophyta; class Pinopsida; order Cupressales; family Cupressaceae; genus Sequoia; species Sequoia sempervirens. The sequence goes on along the minus strand of VDFB02388692.1, from coordinate 12,337 downwards.
GGACAGCAGATTCATCAACTTGTTTTGGCAAGAACTCTTTCGCTTGGCCCACACAGAGTTAACACCCAACACTAGCTATCACCCCCAAACGGATGGACAAACGGAGATCGTGAACAAATGGATTGAAGGGTAGTTGAGAAATTACGTGACAGGGCAGCAATCAGCTTCAGTAAAGTGGCTACACCTAGGGGGATTTTGCTACAACACCACCCATCACATGTCCATCAGAATGTCTCCTTTCAAATCACTTTATGGGTATGAGGCTACATCTTTCATGAATTTGATTCTAGCAGATAGTAGAGTTCCAGGTGCTAGAGATATGGTACAGCAGAATGTTGACATCATGAACTACTTGAAAGAGAATCTGCAGCGTGCCTAGAATCAACAAAAATTATATGCAAATCAGCGTAGGACCGAGAGGGTCTTTGAGGTGAATGGCATTGTATACTTGAGATTGCAACCTGTTGTGACCTTTTTTCACACATCGCCCCATTGCAAATAGGGACCCTCGCTGGTTTGCTCTTAGGGTTTAGCTTTGAGTAACAATTTCATGGTCTCTGGTATCTGGGAATTTCATGTCAAGGTCTGATGTCATCATCCGAGCCAAGTTGGGAGTTTGAGCCTGAAACTGAACGTAAACGTCATAGAAGTGCTTAGAGGGCCCTGCAGACGAGGATCGCCTGTGCTTTCGCTCAATTCTGACACTTCCTATTTTTTAGGGATTCTGCTTTTTTGCTTTTTCGCTTTTTTCGTTTTTGGCATTTCTGGCCCAATCTGGAATTTACTATTTTTAGAAAGTTGCTTTTTGCTTTTTTCTATTTTTAGTAAGTTTCTATTTTTAGAAAGTGCTAGGTGTCACTGGCATTGGAGTCGAAAGTTTCCATTTTTGGAACTAAAAAGCAAGCAAAAAATCAAGGAGAGGTCGAAAAATCATGAGAAAAAGCGCATGCAAGATGAGAAAAGCAGAGAAAAAGCGCATGCAAAGGTTAAAAAATCAACTGGACAAAATCACGCCTTTGAGAGAAAATCACTAAAAAATCAAGTAAAAAGCAAGTAGATCATGGTGAAATTCGCCTAAGTCTGGAGGAGGTACGCCATTTAGAAAATCCAGTTGGAAAGTTCATTTATCGAAGAGAAATCTTGAAAAATCCAATTAAAATCCATCTATTTGAGAAAATTCGCCTTCTTCAAGGAAATCCAGTTGGAGAGTTCGAAATTCCAATGGGACAAAGTGAAAATCGACTAAGGCAAGAGAAATTATTGAACTGGACTTTAGGAAATTGAGTCAAAGTGCAATTCCAGTTGGGAAGTGAAAAATCCAGTTGGAAGTCGAATTTTCTCAAGGAAGAATCGAAAATTTTCTAAGGCAAAGTCACGGTGGTAAGTGAAAATTCCAGTTGAAAAGTCAAGAAGTCCAGTTGAAGGTCGAATTTTGCTAAAGGCAAAAATAAAAGAAATAAATTAAGTTTTATTTTGAAACTTAGTTATCAAGCCAAAAGGGACACCTTGTTTGAAAAGTCAAAGATCAGGATAAGATTGCTTTTTCGTTTTAAAATCAAAAGACAACCAATGAGAAGAAGAAATCGACCTAAATCAATTTGGGAAGGTTTTTATTATAAAAGACAATCTTGTAAGCTCATTATTTTATTATTTACAAAGTCAAATTTTTCACAGGCAGAGCTCTCTCAAGAGAAGACGTCTTTTCAGCTGCAAGTGGATTTTTCTTAAATTCCAGAACATCGAATTGGATTTTTTCTCTTCATTTCCAGATTTTCTTCAAACAACTGCAGGTTATCATTGGCGATTTTAGAAGGGAGAAGGATTTTTTCATTGTGGATTTGAGAAAACTTCAGTATAAACCTTTAAAAATCCAAAAGATTATTTTAAATTCCATGAATGCTCTTTGAAAATCATAAAGGCGGATCAATTGCATTTAAGAATTTATTCTTTAACAGCCTTTAATCAAGTTCTGGATTTTTAAATTTTCTCCAGCCAAGAAATCGCCTTTTTGCAAATTTATTAAAAATTCTCTAACTTCGAGTTTCTTATAGGCGCAATGTCTTCTCCAAAGAACGTGGGAGGTGGAGTCAGGAAAGCTCAAGTCAAGGAAGTCCTGAAGGAATTTTATCCAGAATCCCAGCTATCTTCGAAGTGGAAGAAAGAGGCAGATACGAACTTTCAGCAATTTAATGCAATTCAACACAAGAGAAGGATGTTTGGTACAGAGGACTGATTTGTAAAGGCGAAGTTGGACTTCGGAAAGATCAACTCAAATCATATGATTGTTACCCACAGCTCCAGCTACATCACAGGGACAATTTCAAGATAACAAATGACGCTTTCCTTATGTATATCACGCGAGTTCTTCAAGGCACAGTGCAGAGGAGGCTATCTAAAGAGGCCATGGTGATGCTTGACAAGTTCGGGTCTTGGTTTATCCAGTTTCCGACATTTACTTATATAAGAATTCATGGATTCTCAGATGCTCCGTACAGACTTCCTCGATACCCAACAGACAAAGTTGTTATGCTTGAAGTTGCAAGGCAACTAGCATGTGTAGACTCCATTCAGGCGAAAAAGAACAAACAAGGAGTGGATTTTCCAGTTACAATTGGAAAAATGCTAGAAGTCTGTCCCTCGTTACAATCAGCCAAAATAGCAGGGGTAGAGTTGCAATTTTATAAATTCAGCACTTATAATCCAAGGTCCGACTATGATCCATACCTGAGAGTTCACGGGAAGAAGTCCCTTCATGTTATGCAGATCGAGGATTATTTGTTTAATTTAGTGGACGAGTATGGAGTCAGAAAGAAGACTTGGTCAAGAATTCCAGTTGGACTTGTGAAAAGGTGTGACTTGTTCCCTATACCTGATCAAGTAAAAGACAACGGGGACTATATTCATCCTCAGTTTAAACAGGAAAAAGATAAGCCTATCCTATTGCCTAACTGGACACAACCTGAGTTGACCGATTTGAACATATTGATGAAGGACATCATTACTTACTCAAGGGAATGGGTTGATGGTCAGATCAACAAGTTGAGAAAGGAAGGAATTTCTCTTACTTACGCCACATTGAACAATAAGGAAAGCCAGGAGGAAGCAATTGGCGAAAGTCTTGATGATCTTTCGTATCCTAGCAAGAAGCAGAAAGTGACTGAAAATCCATCATCTTCAAGCACTTTGTCAGTTGGAGTGATTGAAAAGGTATCCGTCGTTGATATCGAGCCAAGCTATGAGCAAGAAATCCAGTTTCAAGAGTTAGAACAGTTGGATTCTCTCCAAGATCAAGCCCCCACTGAGTGTGTAGAAGGAGATGATACGTTAATGATTGAAGGCGTAGGAGATACTGAGATTCTTGAGAGCAATGAAGAGCTAGGAGATGAGGTAATTTCTGCTCTTAAAGGAATTAATGATGATGTTCAGTTAGAAGATGGGATGGAATTATCCACAATCCCAGATTGGTTAACTGAAAGTTTGATGAAGAAGTCCATACCACTGGATGAAGTTCAACCAGTTGAGAACATACAAGACTTCCTAGAGAGGATTGGTAAGGCTAAAACGCCAAAGAGGCCTAAAAAGTATTCTCAGATCACCAGGAATGATACAGGATCCAGGATCTTACAAGTGGCAGTCCCGAAGATTGATAAGTCAAGAGATCAGATTACTCCTATGGATTACGAAGTTACAACGTTAGACATTGGGCCAACTACAATAGATCAGGATTTCCATGAGTTGGCAGACACTTCCAAAGCCATCAAGGAAAAGTTCGATAGAACAGAGGAGAAGAAAGAAAGGTTGGAGTTAGAAAATCTAAGGCTGATAGAGTTCATTCAACAGCTAACAGCCCCTTTGCGCCAAGAAAATGTAGCTTTTATTCCACCAGCATCTCTTACTCCGGAATCTGTTGATGTTCTCGAGGCTATGAGGATCACGAGTCAAGCAACCAAGAGTTGGGTGACCAATATTTCAAAACAGATGGAGCAATTCTTAGAGAAGTGCGCCCAAACTTATGACAGATCTGCCTTGCTGATAACTGAAGTGAGTCAAGTTGAAGACCATTGGGAAGATTTCCAATACGTACAGGACAAAGTGATACCTCGTTTGAGGGTTCTAAAGGAAGTTTCCTTGCAAATTTTGATCCAGGAAGGTGTTATCGAGGAGGGAGCCTCATATGATTTCAGCAGGTGGTATCATTCCTTATTGGCTAAAAAGAGGACGTATGATGGAATAAAGGAAGAATGTGCTGCTATACGGAGTACAGTTGAGAGAATTCAGTTCAAAATCCTCACTTCTCTTTAAGGATTAACAGGACAGGAGCATCAGGATGCGAATGGCTTAGACTTAGAAGGATTGAAGAAAAGTGTGATGAACATTTACTTCAAGGAAGTGCAGATTATTACAAAGAATCAGCTTGATGATATGTCTTCCCTTTTGACCTTCATGGAGAACTTTCGGAAGCAGGAGGCTAGGTGGGAAGGTACTTTCACTCAATGCTTGGAAACCTTGGACGTGATCGGAGTGCAACTGGATTCTGTGCCGAGTATCTCAATGGAGGAACTTGATTCTGTGTTAGCCAAATTTCTTGCATTTGCAGCTGGGGAGCGATCCAAAGGGAATTGCATTCTGGATTCCCACTTGCTCGAATAATGTGCAAGGTGTCATCATCTTCCATACTACAAGTGGCTTGTTCTGATTGCGCCATGTGTCTTTGAGTTGGTTATGCTTTTAGGGTTAGGGTTTATCAAATTTGATCTTGGCCATTGATCTCAAATTTAATCTTGGCCGTTGCTTTGTAATTGGGGTGCCTATATAAACCCCATTCATTTCATTTATTCAGGGAGAGACCTATGAAATTGTTGCAATATTGCTGTTTAAATAATAAGTGGATTCAGAGTTGAGCATTTGTTATTTTTATGAGCCCGCATGGTTTCATTGACTTCTTCAAATAGATTAAATTTGTTTTCAAGTATTTTAGATGAATGAAAGATTGATAGTGTTGGAAATAGTGGAATTAGTTCATACCTTTTTCAATTGGATGATTTTCAATTTGATGTGTAAGGTTAGTCTGAACATTAAAACTGCTTAACTTGAATTCTATTATCTATATGCATTGGTCGAATTGATGGTGATATAGTGTAATAGGATATCTTTCGTAAACCCTTCGAAGATTGCACCATCTTTGTCTAGTTGTAATACTGTGCTTGGCGAAGCAAAGATTGGTTTGAGTTTCACTATCCAGCATTTGTCTCTTAAGTTCATAGGAGTAGTTTTGCATAAATCTAGTTCCTTTACCCTCATCCTTTTTTCATTTTATTCTAAACTGAAAATCCCAAAAATATAAGAGCATTCAACGTTACATCAATCCAAATCCCTACTTTCAGTAAGTTCATTATTCAAGGTCCCTTTGTGAAACCAGCATATCACATCATCCATTGAGCTTGTCCATCCCCCAAAACGGAACATTGGAATTACCGTATGACCTTTCTGGCAATCTTAGCATAAGAGGTAATTTTTCAAGAGAGGATAAAGCTGCCTTTGGGCATTCTTTTATTCTAGGTGTTTGGTGTGTCACAAAACACGCATCAACACAACCATACCGACAGTCATCCCTCAAGGGAAATGGAGCGGAGAAGCTGAAACCGAGGTTCTACGGACCATTCAGGATCACCAAGAAAATTGGAGAGGTTGCATATGAGCTTGAACTGCCCCAGGCAGTAGAATTCATAATATTTTTCATGTATCATGCCTGAAGAAAGCATTGGGACAGCAGATGACACCATTGATGGAGCTGCCACCGCTTGATGACGAAGGCAAATTGAATTTAGAGCCCAAGACTGTTTTGGATGTGAGGGAGAAGCGGTTGAGAAACAAGATCATTCCGGAATACTTGGTAAAATGGAAGAACCTCCCAACTGAGGATGCTACGTGGGAAGGAGTGGAGATTTTTGAGCATCCCAACTTGAGGTTGCTTGAAGACAAGCAACCTACTCGAAGTGGGGATTGTAATGTCCCGAAATCGAACTAAAGAGGCTGACTTGATTTTTCCATGCAAAAGTGTTTATAAACACTAAATTCGAAAATATATAATCAAGTGAATAATACAATTTAAATTTCTGGCTGACCTACCTTTTGGTTGGCACCTAAATAGATTTAAAATTGAATTTAAATATTTTTATTTTGTGGCCGACTTCATTTGAAGTTGGGCATTAGCATTAGTATTTAACCATGGTCTTTCCAACATTCGAATCATCACGAGTTTGAGAGCTTTCTTATTCGGCCGGTCTAGAGCGTAGCTACCTAATCAGAATACTCAACTAGTGCATAGCCTCAGTTGAGCAAGCTCGTGTTAGCAATCAGATCCTTCATCCCATCGTTCTCACAGGCTTCATTATTGCAGGTGGACTTGTCAAGTGAAGGTGAACTTGCTAGTACATCTGCGCCACATTCAAACTCCAGTGGAAATCGTGAATCACGCATCTAAGGAGGGGCGAACACTACTTGCGCTCAAGTCAAGCCTCATAGCTCTGGCCATCACGCCTACAGATTAACGCCTAGAAGAAGCGATAGGTGGCATCAATGGACGACTCGGGCTAATTTCGAGAGCCACAATCAACAGCGAATTTGGAGAGATGGCACTTTCAAAACTTGCGCCAATCCCCTAGAATACGGTGACATGCTACGGTATCGATCTAAGGACTTACCCTTTGGTTCAGCACCTCTATGTATATGTTAAGAAATAAACAATCTTTGTTCATCGCTACTGACTTTCCAGAAATTGCTCTCTGTTGCTATTCATCTCAGATTATCAGTAATTACATCCTTTTCAGATCAGCGATCTTTATTTTTAGTGTTTTGCATAGTCCAATCAGTTGGATGTTTGCATAATTATATTGTTACCAGTAGCTGGGTTTTTCACAGAGCTGGTTATTTGCATTACTATTATAGTTGGATTCTTTATAGTATTTGCATTGCTGTTAGTGGTTGGATTCCTTACAAATGCAAGCATTAAATCATAGTTTGTAACAAATTCAATCTACCGCTTAACTAAAAGTTGCATTGTTTTAGTTTTAGAATTAAATGATGGAATGTTGTAATAAAGCTTGCATGCCATACAAGCAATCGTAGCTAGAGTTGAAGATTAATAATTTCTTTCATTTATTCTGATGCAATAGCCTTTTAAACCTCATAAATAAGCACTATTTTGCATTTAATTTCCAATGATAATCCTCACACCTACATATTGCTGAAATTGGTATTCAATGTTATTGTTAATCTAAAACTCCCTATTTGCTCAATAGAATTTATTACACCTATGTTGCTTTTAAATTACTATTAGATGTTTGTTATGTGTGTTGAGGGAGATTAAATTGTTTTTCACAAGTTGTCAGCTTTGTATTGCAGTTTTGCTCAAAGTTGAAGGTTGTGGCTCTGTACCAATCTCATAATTTAATTTATCAAAGAGTTTGTGTCTTTGTATTTAAGCTTATCCAATCTATATGTTCAAGCGCATTGCTTAGTCATTGTTTTTAGTTGAAAAATGTGCACATGTAGTTGTAGAGTTTTATTTTAATCAAAAAGCATAAAAACTTTTTGCCCAGCATTGAAGTGCATGTCAATCATATACCTTGGTGAATTCAAAAAGAAACACATTTACTTTTATTCAACATGAAGATGAAACACCCAACAAAATATTGCAAAGATTATAAATAGAAAGTATATATTATGCACATCAGGGTATTTTTTATATACAAGGAGCTCCTCCCTCTAATTTGAATAGCGGTTCTATGACACATATTTGTTTTGTGTCACAATGAAAGGTGTAAATTAAAATGCTAACATTCATCAATCAAAAAATTCGCATTTGTCAGGCAACCCAGCTCATAACAAATATGAATAACAAACCAAAAAATTCACTCCAGGATCCAAAGTTTAGATGTTTGTAGCAATAATTATTTTTTTAAAGTGGAACTCTTGCAACATAAAACCAATTAATCACAATGACAAAAGATGGTGATGAAGTTGAAAAGTGAAAACTCCATGCATCTTAAACTACTTCATGTTGTGGATAGGCTAAGTAACCTAGGGAACTACTAACACTTTTCCTCAAAGAAAGAATGCATGAACCTCTCAATCATGACGTATCACAAAATTGAAATGGACTGTGAATAAACCTAAGTTCAAGTTCTAATTGTAGATTCTCGTACAAACCCTAGATTGATTTCTAGGAATTGCCAAAAGCCCCTCTTCCCCATCATTTTCATTTGCCACTTTCCATTAGCCCCCCTAGGTCCATTTAAACTGCAACTTTCCCTTTGCAGAGCTCAGATAGCCAACTTTGTAACATCTTGAACTCATCCAATTATCTTTTTGTGGAACCCAACGTATTTGAGATTTCTTCAATATAATGACATGGTTTTTCTAAAAGTTTAGGGAAGTGAGTAGGATATAAATGGGGAACAAATGCCTTGCTAAAATAATATAATATTATAATTAATAATTTTTGCTTGCAATTTGAAAAGATAATTGATATTCATAATTGCATGTTTACAAATGTAGTGAAGGACTCCTTATAAAGGAAAATACAAGATGATGTTTCTAAAAGAAACAATCATAAATAGAAGCTAACTAAAGTACTTAACAGAAAGATGCTAAAACCAACTAAAGCGTAAATGAAAGTTACTAAAAACTAACTAAGATAACTAAAAGTAAACAAACGACTAACTAAAGCTAAGATAACCATTAATATTACATTTAATATTTTAATACCCTCCCTTAAGGTCATCGTACAAACATAAACTTAGTCTACCCAAATTTTTCTGGAAACATATCATTGGTGACTGATAACTGGAGAAGCATAATTGCCTCACGATTACAAATGCTTTCCCATAGAACAAACAAATCAAAACACCGGCACTCAAAAACTGTTTGCTTCCTCTGCTTCTAGGTATAACTTTTACCATTGAACCTCTGTGTACTTTCCAACATAACGTTGGTCAAAGCATCCATCCCTCCCATTTTCCAAAGCACAAGAAATGAGGTAACACTGTGATCAGCTAGCAAAACACTAGACAATCAACTGGCACAACTCTCAAACTGTAAGATTTTTCAAAAAAACCTTCGAGAACTCTGAAAAGTAAGAATTTTTAAAAAAAAATCCTCCAAAAACTTCTAAACTACAAAAATTTTATAGAAAAATTTTCAACAACTCTTTAAAATCTTCAGATGCACGATTTTTTGTTGAGAAAAAAATCATCCAAAAAACTGGTCTGCAAACCCTGGCAGCAACCCACGATTTTTTAGATAGGAAAAAATTGTCAAAAAACTCTTCATAAAACAACACTTGGTAAAAAAATTCAAAAAACTCTTCGCAGAAATTTTTTCCCAGAAAATTTCTACAAAAAACTGGCTCAAAATTTTTTTTCATCAGTAGAAACCTTGCTAGTTCACAAAATCTGCAGGAAACCCTTCACATCATCCACAGAAATAAGTACAAAACTGTCGCCAAACACCTCATAAAACTCCACAAGTCTCAGCAAACCCTAGACGCCACAAGAAAGGCAAGAAAAACCCACAAACTCCAGTAACAAATACTGTGAAAACCCATGAACCTTAAAAGAGCATAGCCCAGAAACAAGTCGCCAAACCCTTGATTCTTCTCATGAACAGCAACCACGAAACAACTCAAAAAATCAAATGATAATCCCAGAAAATTGCCAGCAGCATGAACAAAAGTTCATAAAACCCTAGGTCATATAGCAGAAGATTCAACCAGAAAAATCTGAAGAAATGTTGTCAATAACACCATGATTTCACAAAAATCGCGCCAACAAATCCCTTTGAAAAACTAGTCTTCAAAAATCTCTAGAAAATACCAGCCTTTACCCCACAAACTACAACACAATACCCATGAAGGCAAAACCAAACCTGTCAAAAAGAAACCCACGCTTAGAATCATGCAAGAATCCCATCAAAAAATTTCACAAAAAGAGAAACCCGTCGTAATGCAGTCTTCGCCCAGAAAAAAAGACATAAAAAAACGTGATCAGAAGCAACTCACAACAATGCAGGAACGTCGATCTCAGAGACACTTGAAATAGAGAAGTTTTCCCACAAATAGAGATGAAAACCCGCATTTTTCTTCAACTCCTCATGAAAAAAAATGGCCCTCAATTTTTCCCGTCTCCAAAAAAAAAAGCTACAAACTAGAAAAATGCAATTTTTCTCAAATTAAATCTTCACAAATTCGGCTCTTTCAAAAAAAAAAAAAAAGAACTTCGATCCCCTGATAAAATCAGCTCACGAAAATCTCTACAAAAAAACAGCTTAAAAAAACCCTTCGACTCAAAAATTTCTTCGATTTTTATTTTTATTAAAAAAAATCTGCTGAAACTAAACAGGTTCAAGCTTGAGTTCTGATACCATAAAAAGATAATTGATATTCATAATTGCATGTTTACAAATGGAGTGAAGAACTCCTTATAAAGGAAAATACAAGACAATGTTTCTAAAAGAAACAATTGTAAACAGAAGCTAACTAAAGCACTTAACAAAAAGATGCTAAAACCAACTAAAGTGTAAACGGAAGTTACTAAAAACTAAGTAAGATAACTAAAAGTAAACAAACGACTAACTAAAACTAAGATGACCATTAATATTACATTTAATATTTTAATACAATTCTGCAAAAAGCATACTTTGATATATACATCGTCACAATCAAGTTGTCAAGGTCCATCTACTAAACATTAGGACAACAATTTAAAGTCTAATAGAATAGATTATCTCCTTTAGCCACTTCACCCAATAGTTGGTAGCACTTGGCCATGTAAGGGAAGACCTATACACCAAAACCTTGTTTAAAGATAAGTTTTGTTTGTGAAATTATATTTTCATATATCATATATTTATGAGATTATATAATTTATCAGGTGCAAAGCAAGTTTGCAACTCTTCATCAATCAATATTACAAAAAAATGTATCTCTTTGCTCCAAACCTTGTTTATTCAGTCTTTTCATCGTTTATTGCAAAAGTAGGAATTTGAATGGTTGTAGCTAGGATTGCAAAAACAATTCCTCTAATAATTAGCTAGCTTTTATCCTAGACACAATACAGTTTATATGTGATGTCCATATCATTTTACTGTTCCAAGAGAAAGAAGAAAGTTTTGAAATCAAAATGAAATCAAGTAATACTGTGTATGCCTGTTTGTGAATACAACGAAATGCTATAGAATGTTATGCATTCCTACAGCAGCATAACACCTAAAGATAGCACCAATCCCAGATTCAAGTAGTTATTTTACTCAGAATTTTAAGGTTTTGCCACTAACCGGTTATTGGGGGCTTTAGCTCTCCACCAGCTGCATATTTCCCCATAACACCACCACACCTGAAAGCACAAAAGAAACCCAATTTTTAGAAATGCTAATAAGAATAGTACACACATATTCAACATTTTCTACTATTCTTAAAACAAGTAAGTAAATGAGACCTGACCACCCCAGCAATGCTTCCAATATTCTGAATATAAAACAATCATGACATCCATATTCATATCCAGCTTTAGTGACATATGACATTTAATCTCATATAGGTTAGAAAACAGGATTGTAATAAAATAAAAAAGTGCAGGTGGCTTAGAATAGTTGTCCTCTATGCATATCAGCATAGCTAGAGAGAAGCAACAGTTGAATATACAATCCTTGTGCCTTCATTTTGAGAACAACCCCTTGCATAGGTATGCAGAAAATATTGCTTAAAATGCATTTAGAAAACTCCACTAAATGACCCCTTGTTTGAGAATTTCTAGGGTCCTTTAGTGATTGAACAGAACAGAAAACAGAGGCGGAAAAAACTAATGAATGTTTAATCTGATTACTCTTAACACATATGGTTTTGCATAGTACCATAGCCAATTTTGGAAATTCAAAAGATTTAGATGCTTGGTGGAGCATCAATTAAGATTTCCTTTATATTATAAATCTGTATATATTTTCCTGATTTCTTATCATATTCTTTGTCCTCTCAGACCATTTACCAAAATCTGGGATTGGCTACCTGAAGTGGGAGTAGTGTTAAGAAAGAAAAATAAGCTGAGATATCAAATGCTTATATCAAGGGGATTGAAAGTAGACTTTCCTGAACTAGATTGCTCTAATGTGGCAGTATTTTCATTAATATTATCAGTTTAAAAACATTTCTAAGACATTACTACCAGAATAAGTATGACAAATCTTAATTTCTGGATAACTTTGGATCACAACTGTTTTTTGTGGTTTATACAACTTATTTGTGATCATACAGTCCTACAAACATTCATTGATTCTTATTTCC
>VDFB02388690.1:0-122179 GCA_007258455.2 Sequoia sempervirens | reverse complement strand
CAAAGAAATTAGGGCAGAATGTGCTTGATACCTTAAGTTGATGACAGACTACGACATGCCCACTGTGCAAATGGATCCGAAAAAGATAAAACCTTACTTCTAGGAGAAGATGAAGGACGGGATGGCTGGAGATATCACAACGAAATTCTTGAGTTTTGCTACCCGCGTCTTCGATCAATAAGAGCTATTCAGAGACCAAGGCTCAAAGTATGATGAGGATTAGAAAAGGCTGGAGGATAATGCAAAGGAATGGAGCTACCAGGTGCTACGATGTGAGATCATCAAAATAGACAAGCTCCAGGCGGTCGTCCTCAAGTTCATAGAATACACAGCTTCTAAGGGACAGGAGGATAGCCCTGTCAAAGATGATGAACTTCCTGAAGAGTAGCTACAGTGGAAGCAACAATTGACTAAAGGACAAAAGAGCTACAGTGCCATCTGCAAAGGACGAAATAGGGAAGAGACAAAATGTAATTTTAAATTGTGATATATTGGGGGGTAGGTGAAACCCTATTTTGTAATGAATCTTGGCCACACAATAAGAATTAATCTTGGCCATTCATTGAATCTTTTGGGCACTATAAATAGGGCTCTCCTCTCATTTGAAAGAGAGTTGAGTTGTTGTAAAGACATGCTGCAGAAATTTATAAAGAAAAGGCATTGACTTGGTGTATTTTCTTAGTTTCTCTCATGTTACTTGATTCAATCTCCAATGTTAGATGTTTGACTTAGATTTTATTACTGTTTTAGTTAGATGTTTTCTTTCTTTGGATAGATCTTAGGAATGTTGTTAGGTGATTATGAAAATTCCTGCCATGTTGATGATTTCTTTGTCCATACTTTTTGCTGTTTGCTGATGGTAGATAGCTGTGCAAAGTTAGCTTGGACTTGAATTCAAAGCTGCTCCAAAACATTTCTCTTTGATTCATGCATGTACATGGTGAATGAAGGACAAAGTATCTGCAGACCTTAGAAGATAGCACAATTTCCATGATACTGTGAAATCTCTGGTTAAGTGGGATATTGTTTTGAGAAATTGTCCATTGCAGGAACTCCATTGTCACTATTCATAGTTAGTTGCAGACTTAGGAACTTTCCCTCTTCCTTGCCTTCTTTTCTTTTTTTTTAATGACTGACCTATGCTAAGGTTCATTGCACATTGTAAAGCCAAATCCAACAACAAAATGGAGTCCAAGACTACTGTTTGAACCTACAGCCAATGCATAACAACTTTCCATCTCAAGAACTCCATTTCAAGATCCAACTTCCATGCTTTATAACCCATCCGTAAGACCACCTTGTGATTCCAGCAAATCACATCAAACAACTGAGGATATTTAAGCATTGTCATGACCTAACATCCGAGAGACCTTGGGATAGTGTTCTGCAACCGATTGTGGAATATTGTCTTTCAAGAGAGGTAGTGCACCATGGATCTGTGTTGAGAGATGCATAAAAACAAATCAACAGGAGGGTATAGGAACTCTTCAACAAAAACTTACATACTACTTGAAGGAATACTAACAATGTTTACAGCTTCTATTGTATTCCTTGTAGCTTTGTCGAAGGAAAGAAAAGTTTGACATTACCTTAAAGCTTCCTTGCCAGTTCTAATTATTGGGATTTTCAGCAAAGAACCTACATCCCTTGTTGCGAATAGATTGTAGCAGCAGTTGTAGAAAAAGGTTTTTAATCTATTTTTAGTTTATTGTGAATAGATGGAAGTTGTAGCTGTAGAAGAAAAGTGTTTTTTTTTCATTTAAATTTGTGAATAGTTTAAGGTTGCGGTTGCAAAGAGATTGGTCATTTGAGTTACTATTAATAGGCTGTAGCAACAACTGTATTTATATAGGTTAGCTCACCTCTTGTATATTAAAAGATACTTCTAGATCTGGTGTAGATTATTGAGAATAGTTTGAAGTAGCAGTTGTAGGGATATTTTGGTTGGACTTGTTAATTAAAAAACACCTATAATCTTTGTACTCTCTATTTTTTTTGCGAACTCTACCTAACCCATAAGATTTCAGGGAGGCGTCACCAAGAAAGGACATTTTCCTTTTAAATTTTATTTCCATTTTCCTTACACCTGCTTAGCCTTATTTTTGGGCAAGATTTTATTTAAAAAAACCAATGTTAAGTTTTATGTAAATGAAGTTTCGATTTCATCATCGAGCCTTTAGAAGCATAGTTTAAATCTACAATTAACAATCTGTATTATACTGGTAAGTGTGTACATTTGTGGTAAAATTACAATCTAAAAATTAAAAATATTCTTTTCTTTATGCTAGAAGTTGTTTAAATATCTTTGTTATTGATTAAGAAAACCAGAAAAATGTTTGTGATTGCATGTTTTCTGCAGTTCATGGTTCTTAGATCTGAAAATGAAAATTGTTTCTTATTTACTTGTTACTGTTAGTATATGGTTATAAGCCAATCTAAAATTTTATGCAATTATATGTTTGTATATATGCATATGGGTATTTTATACTCATATACATACCCATATATGTATATTACCTATTGGTAAATGTTTATGCTGATTTTTCTCTTCAATGCTAATAATTTCACTTCTAATTTGAATATTGGTTTTTTCACTTGATTATGCAGCATTGTCACATTTTACGCAAAGCTACTAAAACAGGAGGGCTGCTAGTGGATGCTCTGGTGGATGACCATCAAAAAATAATGCAAGTCTCTATCAATTTTTTTTGCAACTCCAATTATCCTCGGTTCATAATTACTTCTATATATAGGTCAGTTGCTAAACAGATCCATTTCAAATTAGTTTCCTATTGTTTTCTAGGATTATCTAGAAGATTGTTAGTTTATTTCCTCTCTTGTTTTCATGCTTCTATAGAGCATAGGATTTTTTCTTCTTTTTCTTCAACAGTTGCCTTGATAGAAGTATTGGGATTCTATGATTTGGGATTGTGACAATAGATATCTTGTAGTATTTATCTATTTTTTCTTGATTTTGTAGTATGTTTCCAAAGTCTACACATGAAACATTTGCCCAAAAGATGTATCAAACATACAAAAAACACATACATTTTTCCAAGCCAAAACTTACTCATATTGAGTTCGGTATTAATCACTATGCTGATGATGTAAGGGTTTACTCTCCCTAGCCCAACAATGTAGCTTAAGCAACACTTTTCCTATCAACTAATTGTTTATATTTTGCATTTTATCTATTTTGTAGGTCACTTACTAGGAAGATCTTTTCCTTGAAAAGAACAAGGACTTTGTTGTTGCAGAGTAGCAAGCTTTGTTGAATGCTTCCAAATTTTCCTTTGGTGCAGGTCTTTTTCCTCCTTTGCTTGAAGAGTCTTCAAAATCATCCAATTTCTCTTCCATTGGAACATGTTTTAAGGTATATTAACATTGTAAACTATTTTGTATGCTGATGGTGTGATGTTTTGTATCCTCCAATTGTTTATGCTACTCCATACACTTTCTTGTTTTTCTTTTGTGTTTCTCTGCATGTTCTCTTGTTTTCTAGACATGTATTCCAAAGGTTTTGAACCATTTAATACCGTGCATGTTATAGTCATTTATTTTTCCTTTGATGAAGTACAATCCCTACCTTTTAATGTTATTGCATTGCATTTCTTGTTATTGCTTATGTTGATGAAGTAATTGCCTAATTGCTTTGTTTTGACATAGGACAATAGATAGAGTTTTCAAGTGGCAGTTTTAAAGCATAAAGGAGCAGTTGGGAAGGAAAAAGGTCAGTTTGACACCTGTAGCAAAATTTTGCAAGCATCCAAGAGGGTGTTGATGGGCAGTTGAGTAGGTTGCGGGCATATAGGGGAAATTTAAGCACCTGTAGCAGCAATTTACAAGCATCCAAAAGGTTAAAGAGTGGATATAATAGCTGACAGAGGAAAATAAATTTGAAAAGTCAAGATTCTTCTTTCACCAATGCCTTGTTGGAGCTTTTTTGTGGAGTCAAATAATGGAAGCAGTTTCTAGGCGGCTAAAGTAGGAGGTGTTCATTGATACTTCTTAATGTCATGTCCTACATTCTCTCCAACGAAGGATATACAAAGAAAACTAAAATCACTTTTGTAATTAGTTCTTTTGATTTTGATACAAAATTGTAAACTTGACACAAAGTTTCTTTCTAGTTACTTTGAAATTGTAACTTAGATTTTTCATTTTTAGACTAAAACAAAACAATTTGCAACACATTTTCAAAGTAAGAGATACATATTTTTAGACTATGTATGGTTGCAAGAGCATCTTCTATCAATAAAATGAGCATTTTGGCCTTCAAAATTTTTGTTTCTATTATGTGTATGATTTAATTGATGTCATTTTCTATGATTTTCAAACATTGAATGTTGAAAATCACACAAAAAATATTTAAAATAATTTTTTTATTTTTTTAATACATTTTTTCATATTGTCTCTAGAATTTATTCCAATTATTGTCTCTAGAAAGACAATATGTCTTTAATCATAACTATTGTCTTTAAAGAGACAAAAATATTTATGTTTCATATTGTCTTTACAAAAAAAAATTTAAGACACCCGCTTAAAGATAATATTTGAGACAATACACAATTTATTTTTTGTCTCAAATTAAGACAATTTACTCAAAATTTGTCTCAAAAAATTTCTTAAACCCCCCTTCTATGTAGTAGTGTTAGTTTCTCGCTCAAAGATGATGCATTACATGAGAAGTACCATTTTAATCTGCATCCCTTCATGGAGCAAGGGGGCTTAGCTTTTCTTGGTAGAACTTGTGGGTGTAGTTAATGTATTCACCATGGTTTAGTTTCTTTTTATACACTAGAGGAAGGATTGGTTCCCATACCATTAAAGGATGGTGGTTGACATTTTTAGAGGAAAGTGGACTCTTGGAGGAGAGTTGTTCTTTCATATGCAGCACTAGAGAAATGATTTTGACACACTCGAAGAGATGTGGACTCTCAAAGGAGAGTTGTTCTCTCATTGTGCATGGACGATGGAAATGTTTTATGCTCTCTCATATTGTAAAATTATTTTTTAGGTTTGATCTAGTTACAATATTTACTTATGGAGTTGGTTTGGTGTTTGCTAGGTGAGTTGGTGTGTTTAGTGCTTGCAATATTTTGTCCTAAATGTTCATATTGATGTAATAAGAGGGGAATATTGGAATTATTACATATTTAATGTAACAAATAGATTATTTTATACAGTTTATTGCTCATCATATAAATTTACAATTATATTTTTATGCTCAACCATTTTAATAAACTCAATTATTAATTTCAAATTCTTTCAAAAATTAGAATTTAATGCTTGATTGCATATTTTTGTTTAATTAACAATTAATTTATTAGCCAAAAGTTTATTAGCCGATAGGCTATATATTGTGGGCACAGCCCATAAAATTGTCTCACGCCTGAGAATAATTTTGTTAGCTAAGAAAAAGAGCCAATAAATTGAATGGAAAAAATTTCAGATGGTTGAAATTGTCCATTTAATACTTTTGAAGCAAAAAATCTTTCTCCAGCTCATGAATCTAAGTAACCCTAAAACTATGATATTTTTAGATTTCCTTGATCAAATAGATTAAATGCAGCTATAGGGAGCTTGGTTTTGGTTCGTCTATGCAGGAAATTTTCGCTTTCATGGGGTTTTATGAAATTTTCATGCAAAATTTTCCCATTTTTTCTCATCAGGACCTTCCACAGCACGACACAATTTGTGCAGAATATTGAGGTAAGTCGCTTGCCATGATTTAAATGATTTTTTTTTTTTGGAATATGTACATGGAAGAATTATTTTTCTTATGTGTTTATTTCTCTAAAACAATTCTATTTTTTCAATTTCAAAACCTCATTTGAAGTACTTTGGCGATTTTTGTTGTTGTTGGTGACTCCAGTGTACCTGTGACCATGCGCACACATGACCATGGTTTTTTACTTAGCTGTGGATTTTCCAAAATATTTTCAAACATTTAACTTATTACTTGCAATGCAGTTTATGGTTTTGAAATTAGATCTTCATTTGTACAAAATGTATAATGAAAACTATGTCAATTACATCAACCCTCCTGCTATGCACAACTATCCGACAATGCCACTTTCTTCCTTTTCTTCTTTAATCAAACATATTTCTCCCTTATTGGTAGAATAGTTATCTTCCCTTCTTTATAAGAAAACTATTTTCTTTATTTAAAAAGAAATTGGATTGTTCAGAAAAAAAATCATCTCACAATTCTCTTATAAATGATTAGATTTAAATGTTATCTCATGCATCATGAAAATGGAGACACAATACTTTGTGTCAACTATGAGGATTAGATATCCCTCAATTCTCACAAAAAGTATGAGCACAATAAGGTGTGACTGAGTCTGCTTCCTCTTTTTTATTCCTTATAAGCTCTGTCATTGTTTTTATTGGTTGCAACATGATCCAAAGAACAATATTTAAAACTTAAAAAATAATTGAGATTGGTTTGCCATTAAAGTTGGGAAATGGTTCCTTCTATGGCTTGCTTATCTGTAGAACTCTTTTTCTCCAGCTCTCCTTGTGGTACAAATTTTATTTATCATAAGAATAATAAATTTTTGTTTTAATGATTTCATGGTATGTATGTTTATGTGGCTTAATACATTATTCTATCTTGGTCTAACCTACAGGTGAGAGATGTACCAAAGTGCGCATGAATTCCTCATTAGGTGCTTGTGATTTGCCTATGTCAAGAATTCGAGAGGTCTATTATGAAGGGAAAAATAATAATTCTTGAGCGCATTCTTGCATATTTAGAGGACCATAATTTATTTATTTTTCAAATCATAATTCAAGTATTTGCTAGCTCTTTCTACATTATTTTTTTGAAAGAGGGTAAAAATTGGGTTTTGAAAGGACCCAAAATCTTATACAAAGTCGATATAAAATATATCAATGAAGACCACCATATAGTAAAAATACAGCAACATATAGCATACAACCCAAGGACTAAAAATAACCCACAACACCCACATACAACCTAGGAAGGCCAAGAACAAGAAAAATCAACTGGCTCAAGGTGATTCAAAACCAAACTATTACAGATAGCTTTGGGAACTACTAATTATCCCTCTCCCTAGAAATAATGATGCATATCATGCTTATCAAATTTGGTTATTTGTTTATATTCATAAAATTGGTCATGTCTGATTAATCCTGGTATTTAATTAAATATTTATTATTTAATTAATTTGTCTTAAAGTCTTCTACATATGATTAAATTTAATTAATTTAATTATATTGTTCATTCAATTTATTCTTCTATCATGATTAAATAAACTGATTTTTATTTAATTATTTCACATTCATATGTCCATTTGATTAATTAAATAAATACACTTCATTTATTTTAATTAATTATCACTTTTTGAATTTAATTAAGTCTTTTTGATATAATTAAGTTTAAATATTTCTTTTCAAATCTTTTTTTTAATTAATTAAATATCTTATTTAATCAATTTCATTTACATGCCATTTCTTTAAAAGTTTAATTAAATATCTTCCATATCTTTTCAAAATCATAATTAAATATTTTATTTAATTACAAAATCTTCCATTATTCTTCAAATATGGGGTAAATATTCTATTTTAAGAAAAATCTCCATGTCACTCATAAATAAATAACTGAATTTAATAATTCATTATTTATCTTCTTCAAAATCTTTCCATAATCTCACAAAAAGATGATTTTTTTACAATTCATCTTTATCATCTTATCTTACCTCTTTTACATAAAAGAAAACAAATCTTGCTTTTTGTTTTCTTTTGTTTTTCTTCAGTCTTATCCATCTTCAACCGTTCGATCTGCTAGGAATTTTCACAATCGTTGATCATATCAGCCAATCAAAAGCTTTTGGAAAACTCTATAAATAGCACTACCAATCCAAGCAATGGTTACAACACACCATAGATGAATTAGAGATTAATTGCATTCTAACTTTCTAGCATTCTAGCATTATCATTATAGCTTTTATTATTCATAGCATTATCGTATTCTTTCATTTTAGCAATCATGTTTAGCATTAGAATAATCATGTCTTAGCATAGCATTACATGCATTCATATTCAATCTTGTTCTCTAGGAGACCATTTTTTGAGCCTAGCCAAAGATCTGAGAGCCAACTGGAATCGACAAAACACTGGAGATAGAGGACGATAGGACGACATCGATAAAAGGATATTGAGTTTGCATCTCTATTATTTTAATATTTTTTTTTTGATATAATGTCTTATTGGTGTGTTTGATTCATTTTTTTATATATTTAACACATAAAAATCGATCACACATTTTTGGTACCCCATAAAAATTGATCACGCATAAAAACACGAGATCTCATATGGGAGTGATGGAGATGATGGTGGAGATAAGGGCATGTAAACTGTGGAAATGGATGTGTATAATAATAAACTGAGTACTTGTCAGACACACCAGTATCAACAATATCCCACCAATCATCCCATGCCTCGGGCGCTAAAGAAGTATACTTTGTGTATATTATCTAATATGAAATACCAGGTCCTCATACCACCTCATCCTTGCTCCACGCATAGTGAGCAACACCCTAAGGCATCCCCTATGTAAATTTGAACTGTCGCTGCACCCGCAAGGCCAAGAATCTCTCTATGATAAATGGGGTCCTCCCTATCAAAAATTGAGGAATACCTACAAATGGCATCTCTAAATGATCTGTATCCCATGGCTCACAATCTGTGTATGACTGCCATATCACTACATCCATGTCATCGAGGCATCGTCTCCAGTAATCCAACTTGCCCAGGTTGGGATGGACAAGAAACATAGAATATGCATATACATATGGCCTGCCTAGTGGCCTCACTCTGGGACACGTTGGTCTTGTCACAACAATACACTCCCATGCCTAGATCTAGAGCAGTGTAACATCGCACGACAGACTGGATGAACCTCTGTAAACCACCTGATGTAAGTCATGATATAGGTGAGCAAACATGCAGCTCCCCCATGCATATCTTTGTGGTTGTACCAACATCTGCTCAAGGATCCTCCCCCATCCCACTGATAGTCCCTTTGACTGACGATTTGGACAAAGGAGACCTCCAATAAATGCACCCAACAATACAGGTAAGGCTGGAAATCCCCTAAAATATGCCCATGGCACCCAATACCCTACTATATCTACATCACCATATACTCTCCACAATGCATCTGTACCACCTAGCTCCTTGTGATCATAGAACACAAGGGCGCCTACCACTGGAATACCCAATATCCTGTAAACATCCTCAAGAGTCACAGTCAACTCACCCATTGACAAATGAAAGGTGTTATGCTTTGAATGCCATCTTTCTACCAGCGCAGTCAACAGTCCCCTGTTGACCCAAATCAGAGGCATGGACAACAATGATCCCAATCCACATGCCACTATTAACTCTATATCATCTGGTGTCAGCTCTGGTATCCGATCCCACCCCATAGAGTGATGCTCCCTAATCTGGAGGTTTTTGAAAACCTCCTATTTGCGGTTATCATAAGGACAATAAATTAGAATCCTATCAATGATTCAATCTCAATCAAGCAAATCAATCTGACTCATGTCCATCTATCAGTGACCCATACCAATCAGACCCATATTTGTAACACATACCAATCAAACCCATATCAGTGACACATACCAATTAGACCCATATCAAGTGTTCTATCTAGGTGACTCATATCATGCAATCAATACTCAATCTATCTATCTAAATATCACATCAATCTGCTCTATCATTAATTACTATTTGTTTTCTTTTTCAAGAATACAAATTTATCAACAATCAAAACATCATCCTATTTGTATTTTCGTCACGAATGCAAAGTATGTTTTCAATCACAGAAAGAAAATTTATCAGAAGTCATATCAATCATCTACTCTTTATTTTTCGTTTAGGGGAGACAAAGTTATCAGGTATTTACTCTTTGATTTCTATTTTCAGAAACAAAGTTATCAATTCTTTATCAGATTTTCTATCTATATCAACATGATGGAACACCCATTTTTATATCTATTGACCAAAGAAGCAATAAAAACATCATCCTTTTTATCAAACGGGCACATTTCCTAAAAGCGCTAATCTACAGCCTCTATGTGCTAAAACCCTATATGTGCTGAAGATTTCCCCGGATGCACTCAAACTGAGATGCGCCATTTTGTGCCCTAGATGTGCTCAATCATTTCCTCTATGTGTTATTTCCCTACATGCGCCAAAACTCTAATCTAATGCGCCATTTTATTCACTGGATGCACCACAACCCTAAAAGCGCTACACCATTTCCTAGATGCACTAAAGTCCTACTTTTCCTACTGCATTCTATAAGTGCTACTCTATCTATTGGATGTGCTAAACTAGCTATTATAGCAAAAATGCACAAAAAAAATGAAATCCTATATGAGCTAAAACAATTATCGAAAATGCTAAAACACCTACTCTAAGCGCTAAAACGGACTATTTACGCCTAAATTTGTGCCAAAATGCATAAAAATTTGACTCAAAACAAAAAATTTCAAAGCCAAAAGGGGTTGGATTAACTCACTGGTGGTCCATATGCAGCTAGTCTCTGGTATTAGCGGGGCCACTCAAATCTATGCCTATGGTACGAAATCTCCATCTCACCAGGTCACTATCAAAGCACAAGGTTTCTCAAAGTCAAAAGGTGAAAATGACTTGTCCTTTTCTCCCCTTTTACCTTTTAAAGGTCAAATAAAGGTGGGTTTTTGTGACAGGTTATTTTATTTTATCTTTTTAGCTCCCTTTGACCTCATTTTCAAACTGGGGCATCCTTATACATCATTTTTCAAGAGCTAAATCACTAAGTTCACATCACAATCAAAATCTCATCATCACATCTAATTTTTCAAACATTCTCAACAACTAATATCATCATTAGTGACTTATCTCCCGAGGGGGAATCATTAATACCAGCAGCATCTTTTAATCGGAAACATATCAGATCTAGATCAGGGGCATATCAGTTAAAACAAAAAAATTCAATCAAGGGGCAAAAAAAATCAAACACAAAAAATTTTGAAAGCTAGAATATTTTCTTTGTAGCAATGTGTTCACACATCACTTCAAAGAATTTGTTTCCTTAAGTATTTGGGACTCCTTTAAACTGGTTTTAACTACCTTATCAGACGAGGGCACAAAGAAGGAAAGATTTTGCATATTTATGCTTATAAAATTTGGTGGTTTGTTTCCTTAAGTATTTGGGACTCATTTAAACTGGTTTGAATTACCTTATCAGATAAGAGCGCAAAGAAGGCGAAACTATGTACCTATAAAGGAGAGGAAGTATTCTCTACCTAAAAATTTTGTTTAGGAGCAGAGAGAGCTCACTTTGTAGAAGTTGATGCTTTTTGATGCTTTTGTCCTTCAAGAAGAGGACTTGTTAGATGCTGATTAATTTGGAATATGACTTGCTGCATAGTATCAATTTAAGTGGTTGCAGCTTATCCATTAAGATCCTTGTTTTTGTAGCTTAAATGTTATAAAACATTATTTAATAATTTATATTTATGATTCTTGTGGACGCATCTACAAACTTATTATTTGGTGTTGTAGCTGACAATGAGTTGTGTTCAACTTTTCTAGGATTGATACATTCTATGCATGTTTTTGGCATTTTGCTGTGTATATTCTTTCTTGTTTTTTGCTTGTATTGGTAAAGGCATTTGGTTCAAACGAATATTTAAACTCACTCCAATATACACTACAATTGTTTGTATCGGTTGGTTTGACATGCTGCACTGTATGCGTAACATGTGTAATATGGCCGCTTTATACAAGAGGTGCTATATATTAATTTTAATTTCAATGTCATAATCTTAGCTTGGTAGATCTAAAGCTTTTACTAATGTGCTACGACACTTCTGGTTATACAAATGATTTGCATGCAAGATCCCAACTTGTGGCATGTGTGAACTGAAAAACCATTATGTCAAAATATTCAATTGCAATATTGAAATATATGACTGGGGAAGTTGAGAGGTTGGAGGAAAAATAGATGCAAACCGTGACTCTATTTGATTGATCTAACAAGGTTTCAATTCTCTTATATTTAAGATTTCATGTTATGTATTGCTTCCAATCACACCATATAATTCAACATCTTAGAACAAATCAATCTACCATCTTGTCTAGCAAAAGTAATTAGACTCCAAATGATTACAATGTAGCTCCATCACCCTATTTTAAAATTCAGCCAACACTTAATTAAAAATTAAAATGAAATGGTGGAATCTGAAAGACATTGCATTTTTCAAGATAAATCCTCAAAACTTTGCACAACACTAAATTAAGTAAAGATGCTACAAGGCTTTTTCCTTCTTGATTGTTTGTTTAGTGAATCTGTATTTGACTCGTGATCCAAAGATGCATTGTGCATTACATCCTATGAATAGAAATGACTAACCCCTTAGGGTTGAATTAAAAATGACATTTGATCCTGTAAACCAAATTTCACCATTATTGCAAATTACTCTTATTGATTGTTTCTCTTAATTTTGTGAGTTGAATAGATTTCAGAAGTGAAACCCCAAATAATAAAGCAAAATTCACAGACACCAATTGTGTTTGAACCAAACCTAAAATCATAAGACCTTTGATATGAGCAAGCATTTTTCATTATACACGATTTTAAAAAGAGAATAAAAGTTCTAAACAAAGCAGAAAGAGGTATCTGGCATGCTTTTACGGACTAAGCAATTGTTATGATGACAGGTGATCAAAGAAATGACTAAAGGAGGAGTGGATTAAAGTTATGAATGTATTGGAAGAGTAGAAGTTATGCTTGCAGGTTGCAACTCTTCAATGTGCTCACCCTGTATAATTCCTTGTACAAATTTCCACATTGTCTTTCGTGTGAATCTTGCGAGTAATTTCAGTCATTTTCTTAATGTATCAGAGATGGAAGCATTTTGGGAATGATCTCAACTCTACTTATCTCTATTTTTTTCCCATGTTTACAATAGCCATGTTTGTTTTCTAAATGTTAGGTATGGGGGAGAGCAGTGATATTGGGTATAGACAAAATTGATAAAAAGCTATGTTTCATCCCATTAGAGCTTCATGATGTCCGAAAGCTAAAACTTGTGCCTTTTGGGGGTTTCAAGACTTATGATGCACCCAAATTGGTGGATAGATTCATGAACAATGTTTTTCTTATTGTTTCTTACATTCCCTGTTGTTTTAGTTGAATTTTCCTCTTTTCATTTGTCTTTCACATTCAAGTTTCACAATAACTTCAATTCAGAAAATTCATATGATTGTAGGAATTTGATTTAGACAAGTATGTGACTCAGAGAATGGAATTCTCAGATATCAACGTAGCATTTCAATTCTTGTTGGAAGGGAAATGCTTAAGATGCATCCTAAAAATGCAAGTAGATTAAAAGGGTGAGAAATGATGCATGACAAGAATCTGGGGCCTCATTGAAGGCATATATAACTTCAACTATCACCAAGGTTTTTAATTGTCACTATTCGTAACTTTGTAAAGTCAAGTAGCTTTCAGAGACAAATGCAATTGTTCCATCTTATATATCAATAAATTTAAAAGTATTCTTAATCAAATTATAGATTGTATTTTAAGATGATTAAAGGAATAAAAATAAAAAATCGAGAATTACAAAGAGAATTGAAAAAGTATGTGAGGGAAACAAACGTTCTATATAAAATTTAAATAATAAATTATGAAGAGAAGTCCGTATATTATTTATTTTTAAGTGCATAATAAGATGTTTTAAGTGCGTAATAAAATATGGCTTAAAAAATAAAGTAAAAATTTGTAAAATTATATAATCATTGGTCATAACGATAAAAAAGTTAAGCAATTACATTTATAAAGTTTATATTGAGAGGTATTGATTTGACAACTTGATCGGAATATTGTATTTCCATTTGAAGTATTTTTTTGTCAATTTGATGACATCTTTTTTTTTCATTTTGTATTGCTTTATGTTTTGGATATGTATAGAAATATTTATAATACTTAATTTATTTTAAAGAAAAAATCTAGATTCCTCTAAGTTTATTTCATTCCATTATTTAGTACGTATTATTAATTATTTATTTCAACTACATACAACTAGAATATGAAAACACATACACACTAACATATTAACATACATATAATTTTCAATCGAGGTAATAACCTTTTTACGTGCAAGTGCTAGTTTAAAATAAATTTTATTTTATTTATACTATGTTACATATGACGAAACATTACGCGTAACGATCATTTCGACGGAATAAGGGAATCCAACATTTCCCAACTCTGAGATCCTTGTTAGACATCATTAAACATCTTCAACTTGCACAAATTTTCCGACATGTAAGTTACAAATTCAATCCGTAGAGCTCGGAAGTGTATGTACGGATTGCACGGCTCAAACTGGGACCTCCGACTCCGAGCAATAATTGAGATATGCGGGGCCTTCCCTATCCTCCAATCTGGCATTCCATTATTCAAAATTCACATATTTTATTACAACAAGGCTATCCAGGAATTCTGGATAACCATGACGTACAGTACACAAAATAATAAAATTTGGCGTATTTGGTAAATGTACAAGCAAGAGACGTGGCTCTGAAGTCTTAGCCGTTAAGAAACACAGAATTCTCGTGGACTTTATCTGATGGGCTTAGTATTATCAGACAAATTGCAGGGCACAATTGCAAGAGAGACTTTGCGAGCCTACCGACGCAAATAGGTGAGCAGCTCCATAGTTAGTTGCTTCAGAGGAATTGAGGTCCGAATAAGCAGAAACAAGACGGATGTTGAGCCACTCAACGAGATTAAAGCCAAAAAGGCTACGGCAATGGCAGGCCTTGTATCAAGCAGCATGTTCTGTAGCCATCCAAGGGAAGAATATACACCAGAACAATAAGTTGGGTACCAGCTTTTCTCCCATGCCGTCCAGCGTTGTGGAAGAACATAATTTCTTTCCTCCATTCTGAGCTCGTGTATTCGCTTTCTCAGCACTAGCATACCCTCGTCCACAATGCTCGGACGTCCTGCAACAAAGAAAACTTAACTTAAGCATTCTGAATCCGTAAAGACACGGGAATAACAGAAGACTAAACTGAAATTACCCATACCCGATTCCCGAGAACTGTCAGCCTTGACAGCGAACCTGCTCTTGTTCTTCTTCATGACCGGTGGCTTCTGTAAGCTGTTTCTCTGCACAGGAGGAAGACCGGAGGAATAGTGAGTGATCGGCCCGCTAGTTTTAGCCACTGTGATATCCATTCCTGGGATTTTTCAGGCTCTTACAATTCCTCAAAATGCTATAAATACTCTATAATTTTTCCAAACAACCAGAACTAAAGTAGGAACTACTGTAAATGGTAGCGGTCTCTGTATAATTTTATAGGCAAAGCAGACTTGGAACATTTGGTTGCTGAAGCGGGCATTAAATAGGCGCGAGGAAAGAACGCGGAAGGCAGATCCCGATTGGCACACTGTTGTGCCGCATTAAGGGGTAAGTCCCACAAGGGTACGATAACAATGGGGAAGTGTAACAGCTCTGTGCACATCTAACGCGGTTTTGGTGGGCTTCATTCCGCAGGTACGCGTATAGCATATCGCTTTCGAGGCTTTCTAATTCTATTGTCCCAAACACACATAACCAATAATAAAACATTATCTTTAATGGCCTTTCCTTTGTTGAGCAGAACCTTCATTTGAAAGAAATCGATGGATATTTGTAATTGAGTATGATGCACTCTCCTTCACTTATCTATTACAAATATCTACTATGGGCTCCTTTCCCCTTTCCCCTAATGTACCTTCGCATATTTGGGCTAGCTTAGATGGTTGTCTCTCTTAACTCAACCTCTTTATAGTGCAGTTAGGGGAGAGGGACCCATAGTGGACTGGGCTCCTATACTAGGTATAGGAGTTGACCAAATTCGGACCATTACTTTTTAATAAGAGATCTTTTAAATATTTAATGTTTTTTTTTTCAAAAATAGGACATATGGGGACCAATCAATGTTCCCATCACATTTGTTTACTTTTTAGTATTTTTTTTTATTAATATTAGGTTGCATTCACAAATGATTAAGAAGGATTTTAAAACACAAATGCAACTTACATTATTTTAAACTTGTACGCAAGTGGATGCAACAGAACACAAAATGTCACATTAAAGCATTTATATTAATAAGTAATTATTCAGCCATCAACCTAATTTAAGCTCCAAGTTGCATTATAATAAACAATTTTAAATATTTTTTCATTACAACATATCCCATCCAACATGGAGATCCATCCAAAAAAAGTGCATATAATAAAAAGTTGGTGTCTATAGTAAAATGTTATAGTGCCCAAGTGCACTCAAAATAGTGATAAATGCACATCTACTGGTCCCTTTTTCCTTAATACTGACAAAAAAGTCACAGATAACCGTGTAAGGCTCACCAAACTAGCTGTCAAAACAAGAGGACAACAATTTATTAAAATCTAGCACAAACTACTCAAACTAGGTAAAATCAATCAACTCTCCATTAATTCCACACCATCAACAGTTTAAGGTAAGTAGATTTTCTTTGCCAGTGTTTCTTATACCATTTGACAATAGATTTACAATAAACAATTCCACAAAACCTCCACCACTCATTCTATCAAGTATTTTCTACGCAGACATGGAAATTTCATTGTTTGAGTTTTAAGGAAGCTTATTTGACAATGCTCATTCGTGTTCTTCTTAAATATTGTTTAGTTCAGAGTTATTCTTGAAAATCATTTAGTTTTTTTATTCATTAAATATTTTAGAGAAAGATATGAAAATTTCAGTTTATTGGAAGGTATTTATTTCTATTTGTAATCATAATTATACTTAAATATTGTTCAGTTCAAAATTATTCTTAAATATCATTTAATTCAACTATGCACATGAAAATTTCACTATGAACTTTAAGAAAGTTTATTTGACAACATTGATTTTTGTTTCTAGTCATGATTATTTTTAAATATTGTCGAATTTAGAGTTATTCTTACATAATCATTTAGCTTGATCATTCATTTAGTCAATATTATTTTATGAAAATGTGGAAATGTCATAGTTGAATGTTAAGGAAGTGATAAATTCGCAAAGCATCCTCATTGCATCCTTAGACTATACTTTCCAGCTTGTTTTGAAGGTAGAAGCAAAGCAATAGAAAGTATCAAAGCCTTGCTGAACTTTTGTCTCCCTAATTTAAGGTTCCAAATTTTTATCACTTACCTTGAGATAACTTTGGGATGCCATCAAGTACACAAAATGCATGGAGCCCTATGATGTTTGGCAGATGGTCCTTAGGATAATTTTATTTCAAACTTTACACTAGTGGTTGAACTTGCAAATTTCATAGGTTATGACAAATTCTATTTGATCTTCTAGGGTCACTTGTGCACTGATTTGAGCTTTCAACAAGATGTATCAAAATGATTTGAGCTTGATGGCAAGCATATGCATCAAGTTTGGTTTATGAGTGATATCAATTCATTTGGTAGCATCTTTAGCATCCATTGAATAATTTATGTATCTATGGTAGGATTTTCATTGGCCAGTTGATTGTTGAATTACTACTATTCAAAATAGCCTAATATCTGGGTATGTGCAGGATCATCATGGAAAAAATAGGCCCTTAAGTAGCAAAAAAATTAGAAAAATCAGAGTCAGGCAACTTGACATAAAAATTTGAATAAGTTATCTATATTATTTCAAAAATATGTAAGAATAGAATTTATAGAAAATTGAATGTAGTTTCTAAACTACTAGGTTTGTTTAAAAAAAAGGAAATCTATGTGGTGAAAATTTGAAATTTCAATGTAGTAGTACTTAAATTTTAGGGAAAAAATAAGAAGTAGGTGTCTATCTGACCACCCTAACCACAACAAAATGATAATATTTTTTTATAATATTTTAGATATAAGTAGAGGATTCATGTCCCATTGTGCTACATATCTTTTTGTAATATTTTTCGAAGTAAATAATTAATTATGAATTTTTTATTACAACTTTTAAAAAATATAAAAAATCGTATGTTTGACCACCTTAACTTGGTCAAAAATTTATGAAATTTAATTTTTCTTTTCTTAATCCTATAGTATGTGAAGCATAGAATGTGACACATGTTTTGGATTCAAAAAATGTGATGTTGTTTGAAAGCTATAGATGTTTTTCAATCAGTCTATCAATCAGGACTTTAGTCATAATTTGTAATGACCCCTTTATAGAGGAAGCGCTTAATCTCGAAATCTCGCATTCAAAGTGTTTCTCAAGGAGACATTAGAACCATTAGAGATCGATAAATTCAGTCATAACATCCAATAAGATCAAAGATGATATAAATATTTCATTCTTGACAAGGATTATGCATTCCCTTTATTCCTTTCTTATTCTCCTAATCCATAATTCATATTGATAATTCATAAATATACAGATATACATACTGCTTATTACCAAACTAATAAATATTATACACATACTATATATACAATAATTTAAGGCCTAAACTGTTCACCTACAGATTGTAATAAATTTACCAAATATTAAAAACAGACATACCTAAATATATAGATACAAGCTATTCATCTTTATATTAAGAAAAGTCATTATTACTTATATGGCTCAATAAACACTATAAGCATCATTATTGCATATTCGTATATATATATATAATTATGATAGAATATACTAAGATATATATAAATATAATTTCATGCAATAGTCATGATGGAGCATACTACAAAGATAATATAAATATAATTGTATACAATAATAAGATATAACATACTACAAGAATAATAAAATAAATAACAGAATATATATATCATAAATTATCATTCCTAAATATCCATAAGTAATATCAATAAAATGTCACCTATAAACTATTACTTATAATTATCATTAATAAGAATGTTAATATCATCAATATTATAATATTCTAAATAACATTATGCATCAACATTATTTAATGCTTGTGGGTCCCTATCAACACATAATAATCTTGATCAAATAGCAGCCATAAATAATATCATATAGTAAATACTACCTACAGCTATGCTATCATAACATTAACCTATTCACAGTAATTAATAATATCACCTGTAGCGTCTGATTTATGGTTCCCAACTGTTGCCCGATGGAGATTGCTGACTGTGTTTTGACCGATCTGCATCTTGATGTCTCCGATGCTTTCTCCCTTCTCCTTTTTTCCTTCCACACACTTCTTATTCCATTTATTTCTCTATGTTTCTATGAAGAGACATCCCTTTTCAAGAGATATGCCTTTTCAGAAATACGTGGCCTTTTGTTTAATTCTTTATGCTTGCCATAAGCTTAATTATTGTCTTAAATGATAATCGCTACCCTTGACGTGTAGAAGTCACTATATTTAGTAATCGTTGCCTTTTGTAGAGAGTCACTGCTATCTATGAAGCGTTGCTTTAATACATTCGTTTCCTTAATACGACTCGTTCATTCCATAATATTGTTTTGTTTCCTTGTAAAGCAATTGCTGTAGAGGACATAATATAATCATTGCTTGCTTGAATATTAGTCATTTCTTAACTAATTACTTCCCTTGGATTTTAAACAAAATACTATTGCTTACGTGGATGCTAATTACTTTTTAGCAAAGCACTTGCTGCTGCTCATGCGTATGTTCAAATATCTTGAATAGATATTTATTTTAATATATTTATTCTTATATTAGGTTTCTCTATTAGTTTTCTTTTACATATATTTATAATATTTATTATTATAATTATAATGGTAATAATATTAAGTTGTTAATACTTATATTTTATATTTATAATTACAATTGTAATATTATTGCTATAATATATATTTTCCATATTTATTTTATTATTTAAATTGTTAATATTTATATTTTAATATCCATTATATTCAGAGCTGTTTGTTTTATTATAATTATAATATGTTTTTGTTTCATTTTAATCTTGTATATTATTATTTATATATTCGTATATTTACCATATTGTTTGATGTTAGTTATATATTTTAATACTTAGTATATCATAATATTCATGATATTTAAATTATTACTTGTTCAGGTAATATTATCCCAGATAATTATAATTATAATAATAATACTGAGATTACTTACATTTCTATTTTGATATTTATTTGATTTTGCTATTTGTACTTCAGTGTTATTTTGGTGCTACGATTTTGGGGACATGACAGTCCTCCCTGCCTAAGATTGCTTGTCCTCGAGCAATCACAATTTATACATCCTTTCACCTCAATAGTTACAACTCCTCAACTCAAGAAGCAGTTTGACAAACAAAATTTAATTAATCTTTAAGCATAAGACACCATGGAGGAACGTTGTTTGAAGACACATAAGGAATGAAACTAACACAAGGAAATATTTAATGAAGCATACACATAAAGGCACGTAGTATATACCATAATACATGCAGATTACAAAGTATAACCATAAACACACATAAGTCGCAAGGTGTGAATGCACACAAGTTGCAAAACATACACATGAATGCAAGTAAGATACATGAATGCCAGTCTCAAAGTATACACATGATCATACGTAAATCATAAAGTAAGCCACAAAGCATACACAAAAGTAATAGTAGGCACATAAGGTATTGTAAGTCATAATCACATTGGAAATAAGGTCAGTAACACTCGAAGCCATGGGAGAACATTGAAGACACATAAGTCTATCCAAGGTATTAAGAAGGCACTTGAATCTTGACAAACATAAATTAATCATACGTAAGCTTTTATGAATTAATCATGCTGAAGTCATGACAAATATATAGCAAACACATAATCACTCGCAGGATATGATGAACACACTTAGGAAATATAAGTAAGGCACTTAATACACTCAAGGTATGCAAATACACTCGAAGAAGTAAACATGCTCAATTAGAAATATATACTTGAACATATAAAGCATACGCTTGTCAACCATAGTACGCATGAGAATGGAGCAGACATGCTGAAAACACACCAATCATGAAACACATCAAGAATTTATTTGCAAGGCAGTCATGTTGAATATTAATGCATACAAGATATGAAACAGGGAGCAAACATGAATACATGTATAGAGCATAATCATAGATTGCACATAAAGCATACAAATACACAAAATACATATAAATACATGGAGTAAGACACTCAATATGAGACAAATTCACATAGAAGCAAGGAGCAATAAATTAGGCACAAGGCATATAAATCATGTAATTATACGTAGAGCACATAAACTCAATCAAGGTATGCAATGCATAAATACTCATAAGGCAGGAAGCAATATAGATGCACTCAACAGATACAAACAATTTCATACAGGCATGAATTACGCAGACACAAGCATACACTTAAGAATGGAGTAGTCACATATACATCAGTCATGAAGTGAACAAGTAAGATGCTAACCAAGAATCAAAAACACCCTAAGTTTGGTAAAACATGAGTGCATGAAGTCACAAGGTAAGTATATGTAAAGTATACACTTGAATTCAAGGTCACAGAGTATACAAAGTTAGATGGTATACACTTGAATACAAATACATCTTGAATTTAGGTACAATCCATCAAATATGCACTCAAATATCGTCACAAGTCTAATCATAGAGTATACACTCAAATACAATTGCAATCATAGAGTATATACCCAAATGCAAATTCAACCACATGTCATAAAGTATGCACTCAAATACAATCACAAGTTATAGGGTGTACAATCAATTACAAATACACTTGAATGAAGTATGCTGTCAGACAATCGAGAAGGTGGATTCGGTGTATCCCATACTACACCGAAATTCAATACCCTTTAGGATATTTAAGAAATGACCTATGAAATTCAATATTCCATAACAAATAAGAATAGTGATCAAAGTAATCATTAATTTAATTGTAATTAAAACATTCCTTTATCCCTTTTATTATGGAAGACATGTAATTTTATATACCAATTATTACTTGTTTGAGTAGATTAACATATTTGTAGATCACTCCAAATTACTGCTCCTTTGCTCCAACATTCATAGGTGAAGAGGAAGTGAATACACATGAGAATGCCCTTAGTGATAACCTTCTCAGCCCGAGAGCGGCCTACAAACGCCCGCTGTAACGACCCTCTCGGCCCCCAGTGACAGACCGCAGTCCGCCTACAGAGGGTGGCCTACCTTGAAGGGATCCTAGTCTCTGCATTCCTCAATGCATATTCAATTCCCTACCCTTATGACTGAAAGAGAAAGTCCATAATTTGATAGTGTATATTATAGTGCCAACTCTAATCTATTCCTCAATTAAGAATACCCGAAAATAGCTACAGTCACGTTATTTAAGTACAATGCGATATTGATTCCTTATTACCTATATTACATGCATTTTATACTTTCATTAATACACTGTGCAAAGTGATCACTGTATTCTTATTATACTATGCTCTGTCACATTTAATCACAATAACAAGAAATGTGCAAACCTAATACTTAAGTTCGGTAGTGCCTGTACATACCTGTCTGGGCCGTTCATTCACACATTAGCCGTCTTTCCGCGACTAAGATAGGATGCACCCATAGCAGGAGAAAAGGCGATAATCCTTATGTTATATTTCTTCTTCATCCGTTCTCATCATTTCCCAACTATGTTGGAGGATCCTTCAGATCAAACATGTGGTAGTTTAGAGGAGAGGAATCCATAGGAGGCCCGTAGATACTCACACTAAGCCCAAGAGCGGATATCACCCCCTTGGCTCCCGATGGCATGACTCTCAGTCATCCGATCCGGGGAGTGGCATACCTAGTGGAGAACTAGTATCTACTCAACCTAAGATTTCCTTCCCTTCACTTTCTACATGCTTGTTTGATGATACAAAAATTTGATGAAAATATGAAATACACTTCATGTGAGAGACATTATGATCGAATATATCATAATAATATAGTTAGATATTCAAAACATATTAGTAATTATATAAGGTATTAAGAAGAAATAGTAGCACGTATAACTTTATTATTTCAAAATGACATCAATAGAAATGAGTGACATCAACTAGAATAAATATCATTATATATGAATTCTTATTCTACCGCATTATCATTTAATTATAGATCTATTTACTAAAAATTAATATCTAAATTCATGATGTATTTTCTTTTATACTTACCTGCAAATTCCTCTTGCCTTCCATGGTTGTTTTATGGGGTTACTACACACAATTCTTATGATGAAATGGATCATCTTGATCTCATTATTTGTCCAATTCAAAATAACATATCTATTTATACACATATATATATCTTGATACTTATTTTACACTTACATATGGTAGCTATGATAAAATTAGCGAATATCAACAAGTGATTACATTTAGTGATTACTAGTCATACCTGATTTGCATAAATTGGAATGTGTTTCCATATGTTCATAGAGTATACCTTTGCCTTTGGGTAAGTTTGCAAATGCTATTTTCACAAGCTGGCAGGAAAGTTGCTCTGATACCACTTGTAATGACCCCTTTTTAGAGGAAGCGCTTAATCTCGAAATCTCGCATTCAAAGTGTTTCTCAAGGAAACATTAGAACCATTAGAGATCGATAAATTCATTCATAATATCCAATAAGATCAAGGATTATGCATTCCGTTTATTCCTTTCTTATTCTCCTAATCCATAATTCATATTGATAATTCATAAATATACAGATATACATACTGCTTATTACCAAACTAATAAATATTATACACATACTATATATACAATAATTTAAGGCCTAAACTGTTCACCTACAGATTGTAATAAATTTACCAAATATTAAAAACAGACATACCTAAATATATAGATACCAGCTATTCATCTTTATATTAAGAAAAGTCATTATTACTTATATGGCTCAATAAACACTATAAGCATCATTATTGCATATTCGTATATATATATATAATTATGATAGAATATACTAAGATATATATATGCAATAGTCATGATGGAGCATACTACAAAGATAATATAAATATAATTGTATACAATAATAAGATATAACATACTACAAGAATAATAAAATAAATAACAGAATATATATATCATAAATTATCATTCCTAAATATCCATAAATAATATCAATAAAATGTCACCTATAAACTATTACTTATAATTATCATTAATAAGAATATTAATATCATCAATATTATAATATTCTAAATAACATTATGCATCAACATTATTTAATGCTTGTGGGCCCCTATCAACACATAATAATCTTGATCAAATAGCAGCCATAAATAATATCATATAGTAAATACTACCTACAGCTATGCTATCATAACATTAACCTATTCACAGTAATTAATAATATCACCTGTAGCGTCTGATTTATGGTTCCCAACTGTTGCCCGATGGAGATTGCTGACTGTGCTTTGACCGATCTGCATCTTGATGTCTCCGATGCCTTCTCCCTTCTCCTTTTTTCCTTCCACACACTTCTTATTCCATTTATTTCTCTATGTTTCTATGAAGAGACATCCCTTTTCAAGAGATATGCCTTTTCAGAAATACGTGGCCTTTTGTTTAATTCTTTATGCTTGCCAAAAGCTTAATTATTGTCTTAAATGATAATCGCTACCCTTGACGTGTAGAAGTCACTATATTTAGTAATCGTTGCCTTTTGTAGAGAGTCACTGCTATCTATGAAGCGTTGCTTTAATACATTCGTTTCCTTAATACGACTCGTTCATTCCATAATATTGTTTTGTTTCCTTGTAAAGCGATTGCTGTAGAGGACATAATATAATCATTGCTTGCTTGAATATTAGTCATTTCTTAACTAATTACTTCCCTTGGATTTTAAACAAAATACTATTGCTTACGTGGATGCTAATTACTTTTTAGCAAAGCACTTGCTGCTGCTCATGCGTATGTTCAAATATCTTGAATAGATATTTATTTTAATATATTTATTCTTATATTAGGTTTCTCTATTAGTTTTCTTTTACATATATTTATAATATTTATTATTATAATTATAATGGTAATAATATTAAGTTGTTAATACTTATATTTTATATTTATAATTACAATTGTAATATTATTGCTATAATATATATTTTCCATATTTATTTTATTATTTAAATTGTTAATATTTATATTTTAATATCCATTATATTCAGAGCTGTTTGTTTTATTATAATTATAATATGTTTTTGTTTCATTTTAATCTTGTATATTATTATTTATATATTTGTATATTTACCATATTGTTTGATGTTAGTTATATATTTTAATACTTAGTATATCATAATATTCATGATATTTAAATTATTACTTGTTCAGGTAATATTATCCCAGATAATTATAATTATAATAATAATACTGAGATTACTTACATTTCTATTTTGATATTTATTTGATTTTGCTATTTGTACTTCAGTGTTATTTTGGTGCTACGATTTTGGGGACATGACAGCTAGTCAGTGGAAAAATTAGGGTTTCGCGTTTTGGAGGATGCTTTTGCTCGAGGTTGGTTGTTTTAATGGCGGATTCTTTCTGGGTTTTCAGAGAGCTTCGCAATGGTATGTTTTTCTTGGCATTCCGAGCACTTTCTGGAATTTACTATTTTTAGTAAATTCTATTTCTGGCAGTGGTCTTGTTGGTTTCGACACGGTTGGCTTTCTACTTCAGACTGATCAGTTGGCTTACTCATTTTTGGCTTTCGGGCACAATTGGAGAGATAAGTCGAATTATTTCAATTAAGTCATGTTTTAATGTTATATTTTAACATTGACCCCCCCTGGCCTAGCAACTTCACTTTAAGTTGTTTTTAAAAGATGTTCTTTTTGGGTGGCACTTCATTGAAGGAAATTAATTATATTTCTTATAAAGAAGTTTAATTCAAGCATAAATTGGACGCCAACTTCAAGGAAGAAATAAAGTGATATTAAAAGTCAAAGTTGTGGTTGGGAAAGTGGGATGCCACCTATTGGAGAATTAGGGTTTTATTCAAAAAAGAAGATTAGGGTTTCGAGACGGGTCAACTGGAAATTATAAAAGGAAGCCATTGATTCTCTTTGAATTATCTTTGGTCTACAGGAATGTTATGCTGCCAGATTGGCTTTGGGATTTCTTTGAGGAATGAAGGCCTCCTAGCTTGGCTCTTCTTCTTGCTTGAAAGACAGCAACTAGTTGAGAGGTTTGAGTGTTATTGATTTGTCTTTTCAGTTATAGTTGGTTTCCTATCCTTTGTAGTTGAGTTTTATCATTTCCTGTCAATTCCAGAGTTGCTGGTCATGACTGCTGAATGTATATTTCTGCTCACAAGTCTCAAATCTTAAACATTCTCATTCTGGGTATTGTCTCATTGTGTTTCCCTATTGGAGGCGCCCCTTCATGAATATTTGCAGATTTTAATATGAAGTTTATGATTTTATAATGCAAATTCGTCATTCCTTGAAGGCCGTACTTTTTGGAGTGCCTTGGGATTCATGTCAGTAATTAATAACCATTTTTAGATGCCATTTCTTATTACTAAGTTAGGAGCCATCATTTTGAGGATCTATTGCATCAGATTTGAGATCATTTGGGTGAGAAATGAGAGAGTTATGAGCATATTGCTAGGGATTTGTGTTGCTGGTTATGATATTCATGTTGCTGGTCTGTTAGATCAGATTTGAGAAATCTGCATATTTCTTCTTGGATTAGCATCAGGAAGTTTTAAAGGCCTTATGGAAAACATCTTTGTTATTGCAGCAATTTGAAGAGCTCTAATTCCTTGATCTTGCAGGCATTCTATTGCTTATTGTAAGCTGAATAGTAGTACTGTCAGCAGTTCTCTAATCTTGCTTATCATGTTTTGAATGATTACTTTACATTCTGAATTGCCTTGTAATATCTTACATCTCTGCCCTATGGTAGCTCCTTTCCCACTCCGGGTTAGAAAGCACATTCTGGGTGTCGAGTTTACTTTCAGCATTCTCGCTTATTTTCCTTAATTGCATTGTAATTATTAGCATCTCCGTCATATGGTAGCTCTCATTCCATCTCGGATTGGAAAGCACATTCTTGACGTCGAGTTATTTCAGCTTATTAGTTGGTAGGGATCCTCTGACCACATGCTCGTCGTTCATCGGCGCATTCTTGGTTAGAGTTCTTTGTATCAACATTTCTTTAAGATCCCCTGACCAATGCTCACACCTTGCCCACCTCAGGATCCTGGTGTACATTCTGGTTAGAGTTGCTTCAGCATCGTCTTGGTTTAGAGCTAACCCTAACGACTGTGTCTTGCTTTGCTTATTGTAATTGAAAAGTTGAAAAAATTTGGCTCGGAATATTTCATCATGCTATGTCTATTTTGGAATCATCTCTATATAGTTGGAGTTCTCTCTTAGTTTTCATTTGAATAAGGACGTGCATGCTTGCACATGTCCATTTAGATTAGTCCTGTTTCGGTTAACTGATGGTAGTTTCCAATTAACTGTATAGTTTCCTTTATTAGGGTTTAGCAATAAAATCTTGCATGCTTGCAAGACTGTAGTTGACTTAAGGTGATTTTAGGGTTCCCTACACCTTTGATGTCTATAAATAAGAGCTTTCTGCTCATTTGTAATTAACTTTTGCACGTGATAGCATACATGCTGAGCAACCTTACCTGTAGTATTGCTATTTTGTATCTGTTCAACGAACTTTTATTATGATAATAAATAGCTGTGTAGCCTTACTTGAATGTTATTGTTATGATATTGGTTCACTTTAGTTAAATGGAGTGGCTAGTTTGATCATTTATTGTATGCATGTTTCGCCAATGCAATTTGCTGTCCTAGTTGGCTTTCTTATGTTATGTTTTACTATCTTTGTTTCAATCTACACCTTGGATAGGTGTTGTCACCTCCTTGGGAATTTAGAAGTAAGGATTTTCGTCTTAATGTTGTGCTAATAATCTTTCTTTCAGCCTACGCCTTAGATAGGTATTGTCATCTCCTTGGAAATCTTGACTTAAAGATTATCGTGAAACCATTTCTGCTCCTTTTTCCTCATGGTCTGTTTTCTTGAGGAGAACTGGATAGATTAAAGCTTTAGTTTAGTTGTAGTTAGTGATTTGTGAAACCAGAAAATCCTTAGCTGCAACGGTCGTGGTTTTTCTTAACCTTGAGCCTCTTCTAGCTAAGAAAAAAAGATAAGAGTTAGATTACTTTACTTTTTCACGCATTTCAGCATATGAGGGAGCTTCCCCTCCTAATTTGAAGAGCACTCATTATGTAGTGTGCATAGCTATCCGTACCAACTTGCACTCCAGAGGTGCTAATTGTTACGCCAACACTTTCGACACCTGGTATCTGGCCATCTGCCATTGACGACCTCGAAGGTCCTAACTTTCCACCTAAAAAAGCGAAAACTACCCACCAGCCTTAAACTGACTTTTAACTGAATTTGACTTCACCATTGTGATCGTGAAGTGAAATAAGCCAATCAAGAGAATTTTCAAACAATTATGACAAGTTTCAATTTTTTAGGGTTTTTGACCTAAAAATAGGGGTCCAGAAACCCTAATTTTCAAAATTTCCAAATTTTACCAGTATCTTCCCGACATCAAACTGACTAAAAGCCCATACTTGATTTTCCCAAAAACTATTTTTTGATGACACTTTTACAAGGTTTAGACTATTTTAAGCAAAATGCTTTAATGAAGCAAAATATTTGGTTTGGGTACAATAGGAGTCACTTACAATTTTTAGCCATATGCTATTTATAGTAAGTGCTATTTTGAGCAATTTAGTGTTGGGGGTTTCCAGAGGGATTTCTATTTATAGTAGTGGCTAGTTTTTGTTGTTGCTATCTTCAGTTGGTCACAGTGTTCTTCAATGGTCTTCAATTTCACTTAGTTTTGGCATTTGGTATATACTAACTATTTTTAGTAGTGTTATTTATAGTAAGTCATCTTTCGGGGAGTTGGTCCTAAGCCAGTATGTACGCAGCAGTATTATTTCTCAGTTAATTTTTGGAGAGCCTAAAGTTGCAGTGTTTAATAATTGATTAATTCAGTCACTTAAGTTGCTTTATAAAGTTATTTTATAAACTTAAGTTAAGGGGGTAAAGGTCATTCAAAACGCACCATGGCCTAGGCGTACAACTTAAAAGTTGTTTTAAAAGGCTTTTTTAATATTTTAATTCCTCCATGAAGTGGGATGCCTAGAGGAAGGAGAAAAAGATAATTTTAAATGTTTTTATTTCCAAGGCAAGAAAAGGGCGTTGGTTTCAAGGAGAATTTGAGAAGCTTTTGGAGTCCAGTCACCCTAGCTTCCTTATATTTTCATTTTGGCTCTCATTTTCACATCACTACACTGGCAACATAACAGAATGTTGCTGGATTTCTTCCAGATTTCTTGGGCTGCAAACTGAGGATGGAAACTCTCTTCGTTTCGGCTGATTTTGGTGGTGAAATATCCACCCTAGTCATATTGTGAGTGATTCCACAACAGGGATTATATAGAGCTGAACAAAGTTTGAGTTTTGGAGATTGAAAATGAAGATTTATTAGTACTTTTAAGGAGTTTTTGGTGCAGTTTGTTTAGTTTTCAGTTTGGGTGTGATTTTATGAGGATTTTGGTGTGTTTCATATCATTTTCTGGGAAATACTTTGCTGGACCTGAACCCATGTTTTTGTTCATAGCTCTGAGATGGACTAAGATATCAAAATGGGTATTGTTTCATTGGAAGACTCATCTCCAGCCGATTATTTCAAGTACAAGTTTGCAATTTTTGGTTGAGATTTGGATTTTCTATATTGGATCAAACTTTCTAGGGAGGACGCCCTTGTTGCTGCAAACTTCAGTTTTTTGACTAGCAAATGAAGTGCTATCTGTTGTTGAATGTTGAGGACTGGTTATAGTTGTCAAGGTGTTGGAGAGTATGGAGTTTGGCTGCCAAAAACTTGATGTTGATCGATGCCTATATTGGAGCTTCATTGCTGCTGTTACAAGTCTTTATCAGGTCTGAAACTCTCTATATAAGGTCTGATATTTCAATGTAATATTCTGATTATAAACTGAAAATGAATGCTTATGATGTTTATTGTACTCTCTATTGAAAAGGCATTGTTCTCTAGTGTTTCTTGTTCATTGCAATCATTTCTTATGCTGTATACATCTGAAAAGCCATTTGAAACAAACACAAACACTTATTGAACAAGCAAAACAGCAAATAGAAGTTTCAAAAAAAATAAAAATCAGGGGTGTATGTTACAAAGTGGAAGGTGGGAAACAAGGTTGGATGTCATATGTTTTTACTAGTGTTGTCAAATAAGGTCTGCACCCTTGCTAAGCTATGAACTGTAGCAACCTATTGACACATGGGAACACTTCGAGGTTGTGGGTGACCTGGGAATGAAGTGGACCTCCAGATTATGGGCTGGTTCCCCTTAAGATAGCTTGAGAATACTAAAGAACGATAAGGGAAAGAGTAAGAAGGATATACTTGAAATTTAAAACCTATCACTAACAGGTGATACACCAAAGATAAAAATATGACAATATTGTTGAAACTCACAGAAAATCCCAATAAAGCTAAACATTCTCACAACACAGATTTATGTCTGCAAAAGTGATTCTATGTAAGGTTCTGACTGTTCTAATGCTTAACACAAGGAAAACGATGATGTTTTCACAAATATAAATGCAATAGAAAGAGATCACTAACATAAACCTGCATTATGACATAATATTCTTTGCATCCAGTACTGAAGGAATATGATAAAATAAAGGATTACACAGAATTTTATCATACAACTCACAATTAGCACTAAAACAACAAAGAAAATCGGTGAAGGAAATGACTTTCTATTGAGAAAATAAAGAGTCTCTGTATTACAAATCTGTAGTATTCATAAAATGAGTTACAAAGTCTGAAATGCTCTTTCAACAATCTCTTAACCAAGAACTCTCTCTTTTTTCTCCTCTTTTACAAAGAGGCAAAAAAGCCATATATACAACAAAACAAAAAGTGTCGGCCTCCTGCCCTAGGGTTTACAAAAAATGAGTCGGTTTTTGAACATGTCAGCCCTTGGATCTTTTGGAATAAAGTTAATGCTGCATTCAATGTGCATCCCACTGTCCATGTCGGTGAAAAGATCACCGTCAGGGGTGGCCTTCAGATCTTTTGCAACCATTGCATTAACTTCTGGCCCCCGTGTCCGAGCTCGAGACTTCTTTGAAGAGCTGCTTTGAATGTTCTGAAGTATGGTCATTAATGTCGATCCACTTTTTCCAGCCGACATCCTAGCTGTCCTTGCGGTCTCTTCCTTTCTACTCTCCTCTTGTTCTAGACCTTTCCGCAAGTTGACCTCCTTGAGAAACAACATCAGATTTATCCTGTTTAGATCTTTACAGATGAACACCACTGTCCACCGAACCAATTCGTCATCTCATTCAGAGAGCAGATCCATACCGCTCACATTCCGTTGATCTTCTTCACAGGACGGTCGCCACAATCAAACTACCACTGGTTCGCCCTCAACTTCCTTTGATTGGTTGAACAGAAACCACGTAAGATTTCCAGGCGGTCAAAAGTCATTTAAACAAAATGGCATGCCGGTGAGACACTATCCGTGTCTCCCCGATGCGATTATACTCCACAGTAGCAATCAGCATAGCTTAGAACTGTTGGCAAGACTTCACATCGAGCTGGAAGAGTTATATCGATATCCCAAAACCATCGGCAAGATTATCGCTTTCGGCAAGAGGTCATACCGAAAGCACTTGATAGTAGATACCATTCCATTTAGACCATCGGAAAGAGTCTTGGAGATGCTCAGCACGAACACACCCATCGGCAAGACAAACAAGTCGGGACAAGGTCTCAGCAAGCTCCTATCAGTCACACTAAAGAGCTAAACCATCGGTGAGACTTTATCGATTAGGAAGACATCATGTCGAACGCAAACCCCTCAGCCAAGAGTCTTACCGAAGCCATATACCCATCGGCGAGACCACAACAAGTTGACGAGACATCATAGCGATCGAAAATCGTTCGGCCAGACTACCGCTTTTGGCAAGAGGTCTGGCCGAAGTCCACAGTAGACCCATCTCTATCGGCAAGACCATTGCTTGTTGGCAAGACCTCGTAGCGATCCCCCAAGAGTTATACCGCTGTGCTCTTCCGTCGGCGAGACATCCGCATTCGGCAGGACATTACAGCGAGCCTTTCATCCTTCGGCGAGACCTCACCCCGTCGGCGAGACATCACACTTAACTCATTCCATTCTCCCCGAGCTCAAACCCTTTTGGCGAGACCACCTTCGGTCGGCAAGACTTCTTACCGAGCTCAAAACACTACACCGAAGGCACAAACCTTTGGCAAGACTTCATTGGGTCGGCAAGACATTATGTCGATGCTAACTCATTCCCCTCGACGCTAACCTGTGAACAACTGTCGGTGAGAGCTCTTCCCAAGCGGAGAAAGATAGAAAAACTCACGGCGACCGAAAATGTCCTGGCGACCCGAGCATTTCAAACCATGTGCTGAATTTAAAGCATAATTTTCCCCTGATTGAGCTTGCAGGTG
Source organism: Sequoia sempervirens (assembly GCA_007258455.2). Lineage (NCBI taxonomy): Eukaryota > Viridiplantae > Streptophyta > Pinopsida > Cupressales > Cupressaceae > Sequoia > Sequoia sempervirens. Next base: position 89,615 of record VDFB02388690.1, on the reverse strand, counting down.
AAAAATAGGTAACAACTAGTACACATTTATTTTTGACTATTGAGTTATAGAGTACACATATGTGGAAATTTATTTTGGCTATTGTGATGCAATGCACAGTTATGCAGGAAATTCCTCAATTTTCCTATGTATGCATAGTGCAGGCTTATGCCATCTTAGGAAGTCATGGCTTGTAAGACAGGTATATCATAACTTGATTGTAGAAATAACCAAACTAATGTTGATATGGGTTATTTTCTGATGAAATTATTTTTAAAAATGTAGGCATTACAATATAACTGCAATATCCTTTACTGTATAAATGTGTGCTCAAGGTTGAATCTCAATCCATGACAGCATTTCCCCACTGATATCTACATTTTGTCTACCATATTAAAGCAGGATTTTTTTGATCATGTGGCAGATGTTGTTCAATTATAAGAATAATCATTGTTCTTGTTGACTGAACAGGTATATTGATAGTGCTGGAGTAACTGGAGAGATTCCAAGAACTTTCAGAAATCTAAAGAAATTGAAGATAGTGTGAGATTCTGCTATAAATCTTGACAGCCTGTGTTCTTTATGTTAGATTTACAGACTTCATAATATGTTCCACCTGTTGGGAGGGTAGACATCCTTATTCTTGTTTTGGCTTGCAGATGGGCATCTGATAATCTATTTTCAGGTGCAATACCTGATTTCATTGGAAACTGGACTGATCTAACTGAATTGTAAGATAACTTTTTTCTGCACAATTTAGAATTTATCGTTTGAAGTTGACATCAATCACTTGGAAATCAGTCTAATGTGTCAGTCCAGTGTACACTCATTGGTAGATACCTTCATTTAATATATGTATGCATGTGCAAATATGTGTGTTCACAGTAGTCTGGTTTTAATCACCATAGCCAATCAAATTGACCTTGTAACCTCTGTTGCAACAGGAGAGAAGTTATAGGCCTGACATTACAAGAGAAATTTGATGTTGTATGATACATATATAAATGACACATACATAAAAGAAAGAGAAAGGTGTAAATATGCATCTGTTTGTGTGTGGTTGTGAGTCGTGACACTAGTTACTTGATGTGACAACTTTATCAGCATTTGTTTATAGATAGTAGAGTTCTCAATGACTTATTTTCTGTGCATTAACTGTGAACCTTGTTCTCTGCTGCGTGATCCAACTAAGCAATTCCTGTAATGTAAAACTTGCAGAGGGTGCCAAAAACTTTAAAATACCACATTTTTTGATCTACCTGTTCATATGCCACAACCTGAACACATATTTTTCTTAATATAACTTACAGTACAAACTACAAACATACCTTGTGCAGGCATACCTTATGACTGTTTGAAGACAAGGTTTCTTGGTGGCGGTTCTTGAATCTAGCCCAAGGAACTTTAAATTCATCTACTTCTTACATTGATTAGAAAAAACTTGTTACAGAAGCATGAGCAATTCAAAATGTTGGTTTGTTAGTACACCTAACATTTTGTCTGCATTTTGTGACAACCTAACTAAAATTTATATTGCCCATATAATTTAGAACCTTTAGCTTATGGGAGAACTAGGTTTTAGATTGATTTCCTGTCACTGAGGTAGCAATATTACTGAATGAGAAAATTGCATTTGTACATTATACTGAGAACTGCATTTTGAAATAAAGGCTTCCTACAAGAGAACATATAAGAAACTGGTGTTAAAATTTTCTCTCCTCTTGCCTACTATTTTGATGTCCAATGTTTTTCTGTTCTATAGATTTGGATATATGTGTTGACCAATTAGTTATGCAGGAGGCTTCAGGGAACTGCTTTCGAGGGTCCAATTCCTTCAAGCTTCTCCAACTTAACCTCTTTGAAAACTCTGTATGTGTTGATTCATGTAATTTTGGTGTTTGTGCTCATCCTGTCTTTGTTTACTTGATATTCAAATGTAAACAAGTAAACAAAATCATAAATTGGACTTATACCTCCATTTTTTGAGCCATATTGTGTATTTTTATTATACCAGGAGAATAAGTGACTTAACTTCAGGTGTCACATCATTGACATTCTTACAAGGCTTGAAGAATTTAACTCAACTGTAAGTAAAATAACTTGCACCTAAATGGCAATTCATTTATTTTGTTATATGTTTATTGCATAGCATTTACTAACATATTGTGTGTTGTGCAGAGTCCTGAGAAACAACCAGATTTCTGGCATAATCCCTTCATATGTTACAGAATTAAGTAAATTGCAGCACTTGTAAGACAATATTGCATTATGCCACATTATTTTATTTGTTCCTTTTTATCCTTTATTTATCATGCCCATTTTTGTTCATTGATAAATCAGAAAGTGCAGACACAATAACTATAGGTTCATTACATTCAGAAGAACAATTAAACTGATTTCTTCCAGTAAACCTGATGTAGGGAGAAAACTATTACACTTTTTCAGCTGCCTATTAAGTAAATCACTGAGACAGACTGTCTTAGGCTATCAGAAACCAAATCTTTCAATGTTTCTACCTATAGGGTTAAGTTGGTAGAAATTCAAATAACTACATATTTTATGGTTTACAAAGAAATCTATTGTTTAGAATAACAATATAAAAATAAAGATTCCAGCAATGCAAAGACATATATGGTTTAGTGCAAAGACTAGTTTCGATGGTGCAAGAGCCATCCTAGCTGATCTAGTGTTTTCATTCAGGAAACACATTGATTTTTCATGAAGTTTTGGTTTTCAGGGTTTTGAAAATGAAAACCTTTAAGGTGTTTTGAAAGTGCATTTTTGGGTGTGATTAGTTTTGAGTTTAAGGAGTTTTTGAGTGCTTGTTTAAACTAGTAGAAGCTTTTTCTAGACTTGGCCATACCATTCCCAAGAGAGGCCATACCCTTCTCTTTTGGATGCACAGACCAAAGGAATGATTTTGGGTATTTTACCAATAGATTGTCTAAGCTTGGTGACCCTATGAAATATCCCTAACCAATTTAACACCAAATTTTTGCAAATTTCCATAGTTTCACTATTTGGGCATTTTGTCAAACAGTTTGTGGGTGTCTGATTTTAATGTCTTTTCTCTCGCTGTTTCCACTTGATAATGTTGGGATAATTTCACACAATAACCATCACAAAATAATACTTCTAGAATTCCATTCAAATGATAAAACTCATTTACATTCATAGAGAAATTTATGTCCGGATAGCATGAATAGGCAATTTACAGTTGCTGGTTTTGACAGTATAACAACAATATTTCTATGAATATTAGATCTCTTACACAATGGTATTTAGGTCTGACCTGATTTAATCTTAGCAGCTCCTATGGAAAGGTATAGCTCAGACCTTTCATCTCTATCTGGCCGTTCAATGGGCAAAAAGGTACGACAAACTCCCAACTTGAATGTGACTTATTCAAATTCGTACAACTTCCCAAATGGTGGTATGGTGGCAGCAAGGAATTGTTGTGACTTTTTCACACATCGCCCCATTCAAAATCCCCCTAATTTTTTGCTCCATTCTGGTCTTTTGGCTTTGGTTTTTGTCTCTCTCTCTCTCTCTCTGTCTCTTTTCTGCTGTCTGCCTTTCTGGGGATGTGCCTGCCTTTGAGCTTAAACGTAAAATTTTGGCCAAGTCTATAGAATTAGGGTGTGCACTTTTCTGGTCAATTTGAAGTCAAATAGAGTGAATAAATTGAAAGTTGAGCCTCACGTCACAGTCAGCATGCTTCCAACAGGTTCCTAGCTAAATTTCATCGAATTTTGACAACTTACTATTTTTAGTAAGTGTGCAATTCAGGGCGTTCTTTCAACACTTTTGAAGTTTTGACAGTCACACTGCATCCAGAATATGTCAAGCTGCTCGTCTACAAATTTTGAGCTGAAACGGACAACTGTCTATTTTTAGCAAGTTCAACTTCAGGTGCAAATTTTAGGGTTTATATGCGAGGTTTTTCAATGCATGTCTGGAGATTCTTTCTAGGTTTTCTGAAACCTTCGCGATGATACAACATGCAAACCGGGATCGGGACTTTTTCAGGAGCTGTCTTCAGAGGCTAATTTTAGGGTTTGCATGTCAGAGTTTTCAGTGCAAGTCGAGTGATTCTTTATGGGTTTTTCAACAGCTACGCAGCGATGTAACGTGCAAAGCGAGATGATCAGTTTTCAGAGACTTACTATTTTTAGCAGGTCCATTCCGGTAGTTACCTAACGCATCAGGATCACAAACAGGGCGAAGTGCAACAAAAACGAGGTCAAACGGAGGTCATTTGATGTACATGCAAGTCAAATTAGGGTTTCCAGCTTCGAGACCCAAAATGAGGGGTAAAATGTCAGAATTCTTGAAAACTGGTGTATCCCACTGCGATCAATATCTTTCAAGCTATCCACCGGTAAAATTTGAAGGCAATCGGAGCACTTACATTTATAGTAAGGCGTTCCAGAAATTGGCTAAAAATAGTAAACCAGCAGCAGGCGCCAATGTGAACGGACAAGTCATCCGATAAGGGTCACGTCATTTAGATTTCGAGTCAAACGGAGTTGTGGAGGTCGCGAAATCAAGCAGTTGCTATAAATAGTAAACCACCTTTAGAAACACGCTATAAATAGCAGGTCAGCTCGGGATGGCAGTGTGAATAGGCTAACTAGGTCATGAGGATCTTGTGGTTAAAATTTCGAATCAATCCGAGCTTCAGAGATGTGAAAATCAAAGGACTTACTATATATAGTAGGGCATGGAGAAGCTGGCAGAAGGAAGGAAAAATGGCTAAGCGATGAAGTTTGTCCACCTCTTACCCCTAAATGCGCCCTCAAGGAGAAATGAGTTGGCAGTTGATAAAAATTCTAAGTGTTGGAGATAAATCCACCTCCACCCTTGAAATGCACCCTCATCAAACTGGCAGGAGTTAAAATTTCCTAAGGCATTGAGTTTGTCTTGTTGACCCCCTCAAATGCGCCCAACTTGCCTTGAAGCCATGAAAAATTCTAAGTGTTGAGTTCATCCACCTCCTACCTCCAAATGCGCCCTCTCCAAGATGAAGGTTGATACAAAATTCTAAGTGAAGACTTAAATCCACCTCCCCCCTCCAAATGCGCCCATGCAAAGTCAAGGTGATTGAAAAGTTTAAGTATTGAAGTTTGTCCGCCTGCCACCCCTAAATGCGCCCATGCAAAGTAGAAGCTAAATTTTTTTTCTAAGTCTAGGACTTAAGTCCTCCATGTGTGAAATGCGCCCACTTCAAAGATGAAGGTGTTAGAAAATTCTAAGTCAAGGCATTCATCCTCCTCCACCATCAAAATGCGCCCAAGCAAGCTAGGAAAAGACAAGTTTTAAATCCTCCTTCGGGTCCAAAATGCGCCCATGCTTGAAGAGGAGTAAAAAAGAGTCAAACTTCCTTCTCCATCCTTTGAATGCGCCCATCCTTCTACATATGTGAAATGCGCCCAAGTTAAGGTAAAGATGAGGGGAGTTACCAAGGCGTCGAAGTCAGTGAAAGTGAAATTGGTGGGTGAAAATTGCCAAGGCATGGTGAAGATCCTCTTAAGTAAAATGCGCCCATGCTAGACATAAGATGAGAAAATGGCTAAGGTGTTGGTGTTAAGTCCACTTCAATATGCTAAATGTGCCCAAGGTATTAAGGGTAAAATGTGCTAAGTGTTGATGAAAATTCTTCACCCTAGGCAAAATGCGCCATGACTGAAGATAAATGGAGAAAACTTTCCAAGACAAAAAATTCAAATTCCTCCTTGATGCCTATATGCGCGCAAGCTAGTGATAAGGAGGTAGAATATTTTTTTCCTAATAGTTAATATTTAAATTCCACATTCTTTAGGAAAATATGCCTAGGCTTGAAGGAGTTAGGAAATTCATTGAGGCATGAATAAAATTGGCGAGGAAAAGTCAGAAGGTGCCAGTTTCACGAAGATGATGTAAATTTTCAAGACAAAGCAAGAAATACGCCCGGAGATGAAGAACTGGAATAAATTTGATGAAAAATATTTTTTTCTAAGGTTAAAAATTCAAAAATTAAATGCACCCCTTCGTTTGTAGACCCATGAATTCAGCACATTTTGAAGGGAATTTTCTTCTGGGTATCGAGCGTCTTTGACAAGGGATGGATTTTAAAGTCTTCCACTACTCGCCAAGGCTTTCAAGATGGAAATTTTGATCGGCACTTGAATGATGAATTTTCCTAAGGGAAAATTTAAAAAAATTTGTAAGGCAGAAGGAATAAAATATGTTGTTGAAATAAAATGCCTCAGACGATGAATCTGAACTGCATTTCCTAGGTGAATTTGATCGAATTCTTCGTAAAATAATCTTCCAGGCGAGAGATGAATAAAATTAAGTGTTAGAGCTTTAGCTGGTGAAGTGAAATTCTTAAAGAATGCAGTTGAAGTTAATATCTCCAAAAGATGATTTTAAAATACCAAGTGAAGTACGCCTGGGCCAATCAAGATAAATCTTCTGAAATTCTAGAAGGTCAAGATTCCAGACGCCAAATGACAATTGTTGCAATTTCCAGAAGAGGGAAATTCGAATTCCTGCTGTGAAGTAGTGGAGATTTAATGAACTGGCTATACTTAGGTCCTTCTAGAATTCGACTCAGCTATTTGAGCTGAGAAGTTGTTTCATTTTCTCCATCAGCTGAAGAAGTTCGATTCTGGCTCTGAAGTGGAGATTGCAGTTGAAGAAGTTCGACTTTAGGTAGAAGAGAATTGTTGAAGCTGAAGTTTGAAAAGAGTCTAAGTGCTGAGAAGCAGTGAAGTTGGCCGATTTCTCAAAGTGTTGGAGTTATTAAAGCCAACTTAGAAATTTGCTAAGTCTTTCTCAGTTCGAAGTTGCTAGAGGAGAAGTTGAGGTTTGTAGACGAAATATAATGTTGCAGCTTCTCAATTCAAGAAGTCGACTGGCAGCCCCAATGTTATTTTATTTCTCTAAATTAAATTGCTGATGACTGTTTATTGTTTTGCAGGATGGCTGAAGTAAGAGCAACTGGCAGAGATAGTAATGCTGCATCCAGGCAAGCTGTTATCAAGTAGCTAAGCAAGCCTTTCCTACCAGAGTCGAAATTCACTTCGACGTTGGGCAAGCTAGTTGACACAAATTTGGGTTCTTTTAACATGGAGGCTTTTAAAAGTTGGATGATGGGGGTTGGCAGTCATCGTCCTTCAGTCACTTCGCACAATATTGTTCGAAGTGGGCTGTATGCAACTGTTGGTTTTCCACCAACAATTCAATGTCTAGAGCTGATGATGGAGTGTGCAAACTGCTACGATCCGGATCATAGGTCTATTGTTTCACTTGATGGTAGATTGTTCACCAACCTCACTCCTGCAGCTATCGGCAAAGCATTTGGAATCCCATCACACGAGAGGATGATTTATAAGACGAGAGAGCGTGCTGAGCGAATGTATGCTTCAACATTCGAGAGATGTGCTGACATGATCAACGCTCGTTGGATGAACAAGCCCAAGCCCTCTTGCACGAAGTTGCCAAAGCAGATAATATCAGATGATTTTAAGTAGGAGTACTGTGACTTGATCGTGATGCTCAGCAGAGTTGGAGGTTGCCCCCAGGCATTTATTTTTGAGCCTTGGATGTTCTACTATATCAATCTTGTGCTGGAAGGGAAAGAGCACATCAACTGGGCAGTAATGATTAGTGACAATTTGCATGAGTAGCTCTGGAGTCTGAGGAGGACGAAATTTTTTTACATGGGCTCATATGTGGTATACATGTTGGCTCGTATGATGAAGTATAGGGGAATATCCTACAAGGAGCCAATTGGCTGTGGCTCTCATCAATTTAAGGTTCATGAGGCTTGTCCGCAGCTGCACCTGACAAGCATCTCCCATTACAAGCGAGTCAATGATGTCTTCACCATGCATATAACGAGATCACTTTAGCAGAGGACTCATCATAGGATCTCGAGGGAAGCTCAGGAATTGATAGAAAGGTATGGGTGTTGGTTTATTCAGTTTCCGAAGTTTACTTATATTAGGCTACAAGGGTTTTCTCCCTACCCATATAGATTGCCTAAGTACCCAACGAATAGGATTTTGATGTTAGAGATATCTAGGTAACTTATTGCCTATGATAAGATTCAGAAGAGAAAGAAGAAGGGAGGAATTGACTTCCCGATTATCGTGGGGAATTCGGATGAAGTGTGTCCTTCACTTCAGGCAACCAGAGAAGCTAAAAATGAGCTTCAGTTCTTCCACTTTTCTTATCACACCAGCAGAAAGCATTATGACCCCCATGGTAATATCAAATGGATACTATCAGAAGAGTTTAGGCATAAGGAAAATATTGAGGATTATGTAATGTCCCCTTCTCAAATGTGATCTTTTCAGTTGACCGTTGGCCTATTCCGGAGACCCGTAGGCTACTCGGATGGTGAAATTAGGGTTTCCTATTTTTGAGGAGGTTGTTGCTTGAAGTTTGGAAATCGGATTGTGGATTCTTTCTGGGTTTTCAGAGAGCTTTGCAGTGGTATGGTCAGTTTGGCGTTTCAAGCAACTTGATGAATTTACTATTTTTAGTAAATTCTATTTTTGGCAGTGGATAGGTTGGGTTCAGTTCAGTTGGTCTTCTTCTTCAGTCGGTTCAGCTGGCACTTCCGTTTTTGGCCTTTGGGTGCATTTTCCATGGAGAGATAAGTATTTTCACATTATAATATTATATTTTAATATTATAACACCCCCTTGCCTAGCATTACAACTTTATGTTGTTTTTAAAAAGGGGACCTAATGGGTCAATACTTCATTAAGAGAAATTATATTTTGAAGTCAAATTATGGGGTTAAGTGAAATGGACGCCTACTTGAGGAGAGATGGATTTTTTATAAAAGTGAGATATTTTATTAAAAGGAAAAAGGACGCCACTTTTGGAGGGAATGTGTTGAATTCAAAATTAGGGTTTGGGTGCCCTTCTTGAAGCTTCTAGAAGGCTCTCTTCATGTCTTTATATTCAGGCCTCAGCTCTTCATTTGGGATCTTTTGTCTACTACACTGTTATGTTGTTGAATTGTCTTCAGGCACTCGCTTCGAGGAAAGCACACCTCCTAGCAATGGCTCATCTTCTTGCTTGAAAGATAGCAACTAGTTGAGAGTTAGATTGTAATAGGTTTGATTTGCATTTTCAGTTGAGTATTTACATTTTGGAGTTCTAGTTTGCTTTTTCTGTCATATTTCTGGAGTTGCTGAATGTCATTGAGGAATGTAAGATTTGCTCATAGCTCGTGAAATAAAAATGCTATTGTTCTGGGTATTGAATCTATCAATTTGTCTATGAGGGGCGACCATTCTAGCTCATTTGCAGATTTTATTAAAGTGTCTTTGATTTTACAAAGCAAAATCGCCCTTGCAACTAGGCCGTACCATTCTGGAGTTGCCTTGAATTCTGTGCAAAATAATTGGGAGTCTTTTGGGTTTGTTTCTCAGTCACTTAGGTGGCGCCATCATGCTAGGAGTTGAATGCATTTAGTTTCACATGATTTGGGTTAGTGTTGAGTGTTTTGTGAGCATTTTAGTAAGTTGCTGTGTTGCTAGTCTGTGCATTTTCTGTCAAAATCAGTGATATCAGATTTGGGAAAATTTCAGTAGTTGAGTGAGGAGTTAATATTCAAAGGGGTTGAGAGTGTTGGAGAGATAATTATAATTATTGCATCATTGAAAGCTTCTAATCTTGTGATTCTGGTAGGTTCTCTAATTCATTGTAAGCTGAGCAGTAGTACTGTCAGCACTTCTCATTTCTTCTCTTTGAATTTCTTGTACTTCTCATTGAATAAGTGGAAGAGGCTGGCTTGCCGCCTATTTACTTTCAGTTAGTAGTTATAGGGACCCTCTGACCAAATGCTCGCCATCACTTGGCGCCATTCTTGGTTAGGGTTACTTCAGTTCATCATGCATTGATCCTCTGACCATATGCTCGTCTGCCCAGACGCATTCTTGGTTAGAGTTCCCTTCCAGTTTGCTTCTGCATTAGACCCTCTAACCAATGCTCACACCTTGCCCACATCGGGATCCTGGTGTACATTCTGGTTAGAGTTGCTTTTAGCATCGTTTTGGTTTAGAGCTAACCTTAATGGGTGCATGTTGCTTTGTAACTATCATTGAGAAAACAAAAAAAAATGGTCCGGTTCATTACAGATTACTAGGATGGTGCATCAGATGAAGTTGAGGTTAGGAAAAGGATGTTCTCGAGGCTACCGTTGAGCATGATTAGGGAGTGTGAAATTATTCTAGTACCAGACCAGGTGGATGAGGACATGAACGTTCTCCATCCAGATTATGAGGCAGTAAGAGACATGACACTTCCACTTCTGGATTGGTCGGAGCCAGAGATTGCCGATTTGGACATGCTCTGTATCCCAGTCATGACTTTCACTAGAGCATGGGTCGAAAGGCATGTGAGCAAATTGAAGAGTAGGTCAATTCCTTTGACTTACAACTTGATGGGAGATCATAGGACACCGAATACCAGCACGAAGAAACAGGTTACTCGAGGTCCAAAATCTCGAAGGAAGGAGCCAGTTCAGCCAGAGCCTCCAAGAGTTGTGTTGGAGTCACCTACACCATTGGAGACACGTTCTCCAAGCATATAGGAGGTTTTGCTATTTGCTGATCAGAGAAATATACTAAATCAGGAGCAAGAGTTACATGAGGAAAATCAGCTACCAAGAAGAGAATTAATTGGCTAGAGTGTCAATGCACCCACTAGAGATGATTAGCAAGAGGAAGATGAGGAAATTGCTACTGACACACACTTCCAGCATGAGTTTGAGGTGGCTCTAGAGGATGATGTAGTTTCAGGAGATACTCAGCCCTTAGAGGCCAATGAGCCTCACCAGAATGAAGTTAGAGAAGTCCGTGAGGAAGAAGCAAGAGATGAATAGTCGTTTGATATATAGCAGGTGGTACCTGATTGGCTTAGAGATAGAATGAGAAGGAGCCCTAGTGAAGAGGCTGATCCAGCGGTATAGATGGAGGAATTTTTGGGTAGGATCAATGCGCCTCCAACTAAGAAGAGAGCTAGGAAATTTTCAAAGATCTCAACAGATGAGGATGGCTCTTGCACCCTTCACGTGGCTGTGCCTAGGGTTGATTGTGATCGAGATGAGGCTGTCCTGGAGAATTATATGATCACAACCATGGAGTTAGGTCACCCCACAGGAGCACAGATCATTGAGGAGTGTGATAACTCCTATCAGGCACTTAAGGACAGATTGCTCAGGACTGAAGGTGAGATGTCCTTTGTAAATTTCAATGATAATTTTGTCCAAAACGTTTAAACTGACCTTTGCATTCGTCACTCAAGTACACCAACTGAGAGTGAAACATTGATCTTGAAAGTGAACATGAACTGAGCCTTCACATTAAATCAGATTGAGGTTATGATAATCTACTCGACATGAGCTGTCATAATTCTGAGCATATAAACTGACTGGATACACCTTTAGGTCACTCAGAATGGCAGATTAGAATGATGGAGGTTCTGAGAAATGATATCTCATTTGTACCAAGGTATACTGAGTTTACAATGACAGTCACAAGACTTCAAAATATGTTATTATTGCTTAACACTGGTGCTGTAGTGAACAACAATATGAACATCAGTTTTTAACAACCATGACAAAACATCAGAATTTCTTGTCTTTCAATTTACATGAGCACTTCAATGGTCTTCAAACAACACTAGATATGGCGACGCAAGAACTCAGGAAACTACAAGACTAAAAGAAACTCTTAACTTGTAATAGCCACTACTCTGAAAGGTTTATCCTAAGATTAAGACTCCCTATATCCTGTTGAATATGTAACAGAAATATTGTGACAACTGCAGCAGCATTAGCAACATAGATTTCTGGGAATTACAACAACAGAAATTTTGAACTAGTAACTAACATTTAAGCAACTCAGCCAAGACTTGTCACCCAGGTAATACAATAAACAATACATGCTTAGTAAGGCAAACATAGAGAGTACTCGGCCTGGAGAAGCTTAGACGCCTTCAGCTTGATGGAATATCATAACTTCATGAGATTTGGTCGGCATTCACAGTTCACACGTCTCACATCAAAAGTCCTTCTACATAATAGTGCGCGAGCTGTAACCTACCCAAATGCCCTGATAAAGCTCCCTGAAGCAGCCACAACGAAGTTCAAGGCAATTCTGACTTTACTTAAGACTGGAACTATTCGATCCAACTTGAAGAATGTTGGAGAAGACTCAGAGAATGCTCAGAAATTTGCAGCAGCAAACATCATCTCCCTTTTATCAGTCGTTTCTCCCTCTTAGCAAAGCGCTCAGCCTTTTCCCTTCAAACGCCAACTAAAATATCACTCTATAGCAACCCTGTCCAAGCAACAACAGGAGGAAGCTGTTTTTCTTATCAGCAAACACGTTTTTTCATCAATACGCCCAGATTTCTGCAAACCACGACTTGGTATGAGTCTATTGTGTGAGAGAAGGTGCACCTAGGTTTTTTTTTAATCAAAACGCCTTCATTCTGCCTGGAAAACTTCACAAAATTCAAAACCATGAAGTAACTTCGATTGCCATAACAAAATCACGAATTTTGGATTGAACCCTCCAACTAGGTCAGATTGTTCCACTGACGAAACTGGAAAACTAGGGCCTGAAACCCGTCAACAAGAAGCTCTTGAGCTTTTTCGTGAGGAGAGGAAAAAAATGATGTATTTCCAAAAAAAAATGCGAATGATTCCCTCTTCTCTTTTGTATGTTTCCCATTCAAAAAATTAAAGTGACTCTATAAAGTCAAATTTTTAATATTTCCTCAAGTCACTTTATAAAAAACAAATAAGTGACTTTATAATGTCCCCTTTAATAAATATTTCAATGGGTCACTTTATAACTTCATTTATTAATTATTTAATATCCCCCATTTAAATATAATTTAAGACTTAGGCAATATTAAATAATTAAATCATTTAGTCCAAATTTTTGGGGACATTACAGAAGGCAAGCACAAGAAGTTGAAGGACCATAAGACTTTGATTGGCTACATGCAACATTTGTCTCGTCCTTGTGGGCAAGAGATTCTGGCGATTGAGCTTCCAGCTGAGTTATTTAGAGAATCAGTTAGTGGCTTGGAGGATTTGAGGAAGATGGCACAGGAGGCAGACAAATGGGTTGCAGGTGTTCGTGCTGAGATAGAGAAGTTCATGGAAGATCTTGCTCATGCTTACCAGCAAGCTTCTGACATTATGGCACAGATGGAGGCAGTTGATCAGGCCTGGGGTGATGCTCATGTCTATCATAGCAAAGTTATTCAACGTCTGGAGGCATTAATGCATACTCCTTTGTAGATGTTGATTGATGGAGGAGTTATTCAGGAGGGTACTCTTTAGTGGTCACAGGACGTGGATTTTTTGATGCAGCTCAGGCGGATTCAGCCAAAGTTAGGAAGGCTATGATGAACATTATTGATGGGGTCCTGTTGTGACCTTTTTCACACATCGCCCCATTCAAATGGGGACCCCTAATTTTTGCTCCATTCTGGTCTTTTTGGCTTTGGTTTTTGGTCTCTCTCTCCGTCTGTCTCTTTTCTATGGTCTGCCTTCCGGGGACGTTCCCGTCTTTGAACTTGAACGAGTGAAATTTGGCCAAGTCTGAAATTAGGGTTTTGAGCCTTTCCAACCAATTTGAGGTCGAATAGGGTGAGTAAATTGAAAATTGAGCTTAACATTGTTGTCAGCATGTTTCTAGCAGGCTTTCAGCAGAATTTCAACAGATTCCGAGGTACTTACTATTTTTAGTAAGTGTGAAATCAGTGGCAATTCGTCAGCTATTTTGAGATTCCGACCACACGGCATTCGTGAGCACATCAAAGCTACTCACCAGAAAATTTGAGCTTAAAACGGACAACTTACTATTTTAGCAGTCCGCTTCTGGGGCAAATTTCGTGGTGCAGATGCAGAGTTTTTCTTTGCATGTCCGCGATATTCCTTCGGTTTTTTGAGACCTTCGCGATGATATAACATGCAAGACGAGACGCACTTTCGAATCAGCCTTCCGAGGCTATTTTAGGGTTTGCATGTCGGTTCCTTGCATGTGATTCCTGATGGGTTTTTCGAGAGCTTCGCGATGGTGTGACATGCAAACGAGGATTCTCACTCAGTAAGGAACTTGCTATTTTTAGCATGTGTGTCCCGGCAGCCGCTTCCCAGAGTTCAGATTCACAAGCTGATCGCATACAAAAACGAGACAAACAAAGCTCATTTGCGTGCATACAAAACGAATTAGGGTTTCCACGGAGCCTAAAATAGGCATCAAAAGTCAATTTTCAAAAACGACCGCTGACGTTGTTCTTCAAAGCATTCACCGGGTGAAATTTCAAGTCAATCGAGCACTTACTATTTATGGTAAGTCAAATTGGAAACATGCTAAAATAGTAAATCAGCCGTGACGCGCCGTTGTCGCCTAACAGTCACGTAGTGAGGAGCCATCCAAATTTCAGATCAATCGGAGCAATGGAACTATCAGAAACATGAGCTTACTATTTATAGTAAGCCACCTTCAGAAACAGGCTATAAATAGCAGGGTGACTAAAAGTGGTAGTGCTGACAGGTTGATAAGGTTATGAAGAAGCTACGTTTAAAATTTCAAGTGATCTGAGCTTCCGAAGTGTGAAAATTGAGGGGCTTACTATAAATAGCAAGGCACGGATAAGCTAGCAGAAGAAGGTAAAAATGTCTAAGTCTGAAACTTCATCCAGAACACATGCCAAAATGCGCCCACATGCAAGCTGGAGACATTCAAAAAATTTCTAAGTATAAGAAGTTTATCCTCCACCACAGGTGAAATGCGCCCAGCTCAAGGTAGTGGCACAAAAAAATTCTAAGTGTTTGAACTCGTCCTTCACCACCCTCAAAAGGCGCCCAGCTGAAGAGAGGTCAAATGGGTCAACATGTTTCATCCTGCAGCTATGTGAAAATGCGCCCAAACTAGAAATGGTCAAGGGAAGTCAAAGTTTTAATCCTCCATGCATGGTGAAATGCGTCCATCCTTCATCAAGGAAAGAATGCGCCCAAGAAAGTCAACTAGTCAAATGTTTTCATCCTCCTCAAGGCAAGAAATGCGCCCAAATGGGGCCACATAAGGACAAAGCAAAGGGAGCTGAAAGGTCACCAGCTAAGGCGTTGGAATCTTCATCCACTACATCATAGGAAATGCGCCCAAGTTCACAAGTAATCCAAGGTGGTCAAAGGCGTTAAAGACTTCATCCTCTTGTATATGCAAAATGCGCCCATCCTCCTCTATGTCTCAAATGCGCCCAAAGTTGAGATGTGAAAGGTGAATAAAGGTAGTAAATAAGGTAAAAGGTGGGTGAAAATTCTTTGCTAGGCGTGGATTTGAATATTCCTCTCAAGTGTGCTACATGCGCCAAGGTGGTGGGAGTCATAAGGTGTTAGAAAATTTCCAAAGGCGTGTGAGGTGGTAGAAGTAAAATGCTAAGGCGTGGTTTCAAATTTCTTCTAAGTGATAAGCGCCCAAGATGATATGTGTGAGAAAATACTTCAAGGCGTGATTTTAAAATGTCAAGTATGTTATGCGCCTAGAAGGGTGAAATAAAATGTGAAGTAAAGCAACTTGCTAGGTGATGAGAAATTTTCAAGATAAATATCTTCCTTCAAACACAAAATGCGCCTAAGATGTTGAGTGAAGATAAAAAAATAAAAAAAAATTCTAAGGCGTTTGAACTTCAAATAAAAAATTGCCTTGCAAATGTGAAATGGCGAGTGAGAAATAAAATTGTGCTAGGCGTGAATATAAAATTTTCTAAGTGAAGTTGATATTTTCACAGGTTAGTTGATCGAATTGGATATGAAATTTTCTAAGGCAAAATTTTCGAAGTGATTCAAAAATTTCTAAGGCACAAAATATTTTTTTCCCCTTAGAAAAACATTTAAGTCTGGAGAGGTGATGGAATTTTTCTTGAAGCGCAGATGAGTTGCCAGAGATGAAGTCAGATGATGCCAGCTGCACAGGATTGGTAAAAATTTTCCAAGTCAAAGCAAAATTCTCAGAGGGGATCAAAGAACGAGAATAAATTTGATGAAGAATATTTTCTAAGGTTCAAAATTCAAGAAAATTAAATGAACCCGTTCGTTGGGTACCCATGGATTCAGAATGTTCCGGAGAAAATTTTCTTCTGGGTATCGAAGATTGTCGATGAGGAGTTGATTTTAAGGTCTTCCACAGCTTGCCGAGGATTCTGGGATGAAGATTTTAAGTGGGCACCAGGTTGATGAGTTTTCCTGAGGGAAACTTGAAAATTTCTAAGGCAGATGTGAAGAAAACGTGTTTTCAAGATGAAATTCTCCAGACGATGGATTTGAAAGAAACTGCCTAGGTGAATTTGCTTAAACCCTTCGTAAAGATAGTCTTCCAGAGCCGGAGTTGAACGAATTTGAGTATCGGAGCCCCAAGTAGTGAAATGAATTTCTCAAAGATGAAGTTTATCTAAGGCATGAACTTGAACACAAAGTTGGCGATGAACGCTTGGAGATCAAAGCATGAAAATCAGGTAAGTGAGTTAAGTTTATATCATGAAGTATTCTAATACCCCTCTCCTTGCTTGTTTTGTAGGAGAAATGTTGAGGCAAGAGCACGATGACTTGAAGTGGAAGCATGATGAAGATGAGTTACAATCTCAAAGAGAAAAGGTCGCAAGAAATTGACTTAGTATAACTCAAAGTGACAAAGATGAAGACCCTCAAGTGGAAGAAATCAAAGAACAACGCCAAGAAAGAAGATCGAGAACAGTGTGAACGCGTCTACAGATGGAATCTTCTAGAAGGATGATGGTGGACATTATGGCGCATTTATTACCCCACTCTCTCTCTGTGGCGGTTTTTAGGGCAATATTATTTAGGGCCGAGGTGGCACGATTCTGGCCACTCTATTGATTGTAACCCTAGTCGTCTTTTGGGACTTGGCTAGCTATATAAGGGGGAGTCCCCCTCATTTGTAAGGCATTGGAAAATTAGAATTAGATCAGACATTGGAGTAGTAGAGCATTAGAGCTAGATAGTGTAGCATTGTAGAGCATTTTTGCATAATTTGGAGAAGAGAGAAAGTTTTCCCTTTGAAAACTTTTGAGGAGATTGTTGTGTAACACATTTTATGATAATAGATCTTTTCATTGATGATGGAATTCGTCTTGTCATGAAATGCTAGCAAGGTTTCTTCTTCCTTTCGTATCCAAGTAGATTAAATTCATGCAAGTAGCTTACTTGGTGTGTGGTGTTTTATTGAGATAGCTTCGCTTTATTCCATACCACTAGCTGCTTGTTGATGATAAGTTCTGCCTTGTGTGGTCAACTGGACATTACATTGAGTTTAACTGTTGTGATTTATATGCTTATATGCTGCTGTGATGGTGTATGCATGTTAAGTCATAATTTGAACATCTTTTGCTATTTCCCTTTGAAGATTGCACCGATTTTGTTGAGGTCACTGACGGAGGCTAGGTGAAACTGCTGAAGTCTATTGAAACTTAAGCTCCACATATCCTGTGATTTAGAGTAGCACATAAACTTCTTAGGCCCTACACCCTTTTAAATTCAGTTCATTCCTGCTAGAAT
The DNA here is from genome assembly GCA_007258455.2 of Sequoia sempervirens. Taxonomy (NCBI): domain Eukaryota; kingdom Viridiplantae; phylum Streptophyta; class Pinopsida; order Cupressales; family Cupressaceae; genus Sequoia; species Sequoia sempervirens. Next base: position 72,034 of record VDFB02388690.1, on the reverse strand, counting down.
TAGGAAACTTTATACTCACCTTGACAAATCATTTGAATCACATGAAAGCCCTTAATCTACGCTTTTTGTTGTTAGTCATTTAACAATTGTGTAAGTCCCTGACATACCAAAGCAATATCACATCGAGCCAAACCGAGCCTATTCGCATCTTAAGGAACCTTGGAGTTGAAAGCATGATCTTACTCGCAATCTTAGCATGCTGAATACTTTGTTCAAGAGAGGATAGAGCGTCCGTTGGGAGACTTTATTCTGTGTTGGTGCGGTCTCAAAAACCACGTCAACAGGTCCTAACGCCTTGGAGGCAATCTTTGCTAGGAGGCTGAATTCTGATGAGGTGACTATTGATGGATTGAGGAGTAGGCTACCACCTTTCTTTTCGGAGGTGAAGAATTTTGTTTAGAACGACTTTGAGAACACCTCCACTCTCTCCAGTAGTATTCAAAATACATAAGATTCATTAGTTGCCTGGAGAAAGTCTTGTACACGGCACAGATAGGCGGTCACGGTGTTAGAATTTCAGCTTGATCACATTCCGCCTATCTTAGTTTAGGAGGTTAAGGCTGTGCTTTCCAAGTTCATTGATTTTGCAGCCAGGGAGAAGGAGAAGGGAAACGCACTTCTGGATGATGACCTTTCGGAAGACTGATTTGTAATGTCCCCTTCTCAAATGTGATCCTTCCAGTTGACCGTTGGCCTACTCCGGAGACCCGTAGGCTACTCGGTGGTGAAATTAGGGTTTCCTGTTTTTGAGGAGGCTATTGCTTGAAGTTTGGAAATTGGATTGCGGATTCTTTCTGGGTTTTCAAAGAGCTTTGCAGTGGTGTAGTCGGTTGGGTGTTTCGAGCAACTTCATGAATTTACTATTTTTAGTAAATTCTTATTTTGGTAGTGGTCCTGTTGGCGGCAGTGCGATTGGCTCTCTTCTTCAGCCAGTACAGTTGGTATTGGGATTTTTGGCCTCTTGGTGCAATTTTTATGGAGAGATAAGTATTTTTCACATTATAATGTTATATTTTAATATTATAACACCCCCTTTGGCCTAGCATTATAACTTTATGTTGATTTTAAAAAGGGGACTTTATGGGTCAATGCTTCATTAAGAGATATTTCATATTTTAAAGCCAAATTATGGGTTAGTGAAAGTGGACGCCCTCTTGACGAAAGATTGATTTTTTATAAAAGGTGAAATATCATATTAAGAGAAAAAGGACGCCACCTTTTGGAGGGAAAAGTGTTGAATTCAAATTTGATTTTGGGTGCCCTTCTTGAAGTTTCTAGAAGACTCTCCTCATGTCTTTATATTCAGGCCTTAGCTCTTCATTTGATATCTTTTGTCTACCATACCATTATGTTGCTGAATTGTCTTTAGGCACTCGCTTCGAGGAAAGCACACCTCCTAGCAATGGCTCATCTTCTTGCTTGAAAGATAGCAACTAGTTGAGAGTTAGCTTGTAATAGGTTTGTTTTGCATTTTCAGTTGGGTATTTGCATTTTGGAGTTCTAGTTTGCATTTTTTGTCTCATTTCTGGAGTTGCTGAATATCACAGCTGATTGTAAGATTTGCTCATATCTTTGAAAATAAAAATATTGCAGTTCTGGGTATTTAACCAATCTGATTTCTTGCTAGGGGCGACCAAGTGTGCCAAGTTTCAGATTTTATGCTTGTGTCTTGGATTTTATGGAGCAAAATTGCCCCTCCTTGAGGGCCATACTTTTCTAGAGATGCATTGATTTCCATGCAAAATAAATAAGAGTCATTTGGGTTGGTTTCTCAGTCACTTTTGGGGCGCCATCATATTAGGAGTTGAATGCATTTAGTTTCATGTGATTTGGGTGAGATTTGATAGTTCTGTGAGCATTTTAGTAAGTTGCTGTGTTGCTGGTCTGTGCAATTTTCTGTCATAATCAGTCATATCAGACTTGGGAAAAATTCATTTGTGAGTGAGAAGTTGATACTAAAGGGATTTGGGGCATTGGAGATTAGTTAAAAATCATTGCAGCATCTGAAGCTTCTAATCTTGTGTTCTTGGCAGGCTCTCTAACTTATTGTAAGCTGAACAGTAGTACTGTCAGTAATTCTCTCTTCTCCTCTTTGAATTTACATGTACTTCCCACTGAATAAGTGGAAGATGCTGGCTTGCCGCCTATTTACTTTCAGTAAGTAGTTGTAGGGATCCTCTAACCACATGCTCACCATCACTCGGCTCCATTCTTGGTTAGAGTTATTTCAGCTCGTCTTGCATTAGATCCTCTGACTATATGCTCGTCTGTTCTAGACGCATTCTTGGTTAGAGTTCCCTTCCAGTTTTGCATCTGCATTAGATCCTCTGACCAATGCTCACACCTTGCCCACATCGGGATCCTGGTGTACATTCTGGTTAGAGTTACTTTTCCCATCGTTTTGGTTTAGAGCTAACCTTAACGGGTGCATGTTGATTGTAATTTGTAATTGAAAAAAAAAAAAAAATTGGTCCGGTTCATTACATGATTGTAGGCATTAATTGCTTTTTCTATTTTGGGAGTGAGTGGAAGTCTTGTGATTCATTTATTGTACCACTCCCCATTTTGGCAGTTTTTAGGTTTAGGGCTGAGGTGGCTTAATCTAAGCCATTCATTTGATTGTAATCTGAGCCGTCCATTGGACTGGGCTATCTATAAAAGGGTATCCCCCCTCATTTGTATTCAATTAGAGATTAGATTAGACATCAGACTAGAGACTAGAGTAGAGAGATTGATAGTATAGTTGTGTAGCTTAGCATAGCATAGTTTGAAGGAGAAGGAAAGTTCTCCCGTTGAGAATTTTGTAAGGAATTGTTACAAAGACTATCATAATAAAAGAGTTTCATTGATGGTGAATTTGTCTTTTGTTATGAGCAGTTAGTGAGGTTTCTTCGCCCTTCAACTTCAAGTAGGCCATAAGTTAGAGTAATTTTCATTTTCATGCAATTAGTTAATTGTGGGTGGTTGTGTTTGATTTAAGTGAGCTTCACTTCATCCATACCACTAGCAAGCTTACTGATAGTAAGTTTTCCCTACGTGGTCAATTGGAATACTTTTCAGACTTCGATTGTGATTCACGTGTTTGTATGCATCGTCTTGATGGTATTTGCATTGTCGAGTCGTAATCTAAACACCTTCCGTTGCTCCTTTGAAGATTGCACCAACCTTGTTGAAGCTGTCCAACACGAGGCAAGACAAAGTTCGGTTGAAGTCCACTGAAGTCAAGCTCAACGCCTCTTGCATTTAGACTAGGACATATATTTTCTAATCTTTGCAGCCATTCAATTCAGTACATTTCTAGTTAGTTTTAGGAAAACATAGCTCATTGCTAAATCATCCGCATCGCATAAATTCCCTTCCAATCATCAATCTGCTGTCAACTGCAAGCCTTTTGAACAATTGTATAAGTCCCCTTGTGTAAACAACAAATCACAACGAACCGACTAAGGGTATTCCATAGCATTTCGGAACCTTGGAGTTGAACATATGAACTTTCTGGCAATCTTAGCGTATGGAATTCTTTGATCAAGAGAGAATGGAGTAGCCTTCGGATTACTTTGTTCTACTGATTGGTGCAGTCATAAAAATCACATCAACAGGTAAGAAGCTAAGTGGTCTTGAACTTGGCAGAAACTCCATGACTAAGCATGCTTGAGTCAAAGTAGTATTGGGATGCGTGATATCTTGGGAAGTTCCAACACTTATGCTTGTGAGCATGACCTAGATTCTATGAGTGCTAAGTGGACTGTTCATTCTTGTGAGAGATGGGTTCTTGTGAACCACTACTCTTGTAATATGGGTCAATGAGATTGACTTGAAAAGTAACATAATTTCTTGATATAACATTACTTAATTTGACACACTATGAAAAACCAACTAGTTGATAATGATTGAGCTAAGGTTTTCTATAATGAGTGGTTTGTAAGGGACAAAGTTGCTGAAGGTTTTCCCAATAGGGTAGAAAGCTAAGTTGGCTTGATCTTGGGGGAAAATCTAGGGTTAAGCTTACTTGTGTTGAAATAGTATTGGGATGGGTGACATCTCAAGAAGCCTTGATGCTTCACCTTTCTGAACATCACTTAGATGCAATTAGTGCTAAGTGGACTCTTCATGTGTAATGACCCCTTTCTATTGGGAGCACTTCGACCTAAAACTTGCACTCAAAGTGTTCCTCAAGGAGACATTAGAAACTTTAAAGATCAATCAGTTTCAGTAATAATAACTAATAAGATCAAAGATGACATAAACATTTCCTTCTTGTCAAAGGAGTACTTATTCCTTCCGTATCACTCTTATGATCCTTCTATATAATTTCGTAAGTACATAGGGTAGCTATTAAACGTCTATCAAATTCCAAAGAGAAAACCATTTATCATACTAGATTTATTATCACCTATAAGGCTCAATAATTGCTGCAAGCATCATTATTGGATAGTCATAGATACTATATTATACTATTATATATTTTATTCGTTTATTTTGTATTTGCTTATCATTTCATGATGTGGCTATGAATACTAATATATATATATAAAGATTAATATATATGTAAAAATATATACTTACCAATTACCAAGAATGTATTTATCAGCATATGAATTTAATTCACAGGTAACATGTTGTATGAAATATATTTACAATTATCATATATATATATATATATATATATATATATTAATGCCAACCATTACTAAATTCTTAGTCCATTCCTTTATTATCATTTATTTAATAAATTTTAATTATCTATGATATCAAATATCATTAACATCCAAGTGACAATAATATTAGACACCAAGTATTTTTACATCCCTATGATATTATCATGAATAATATTGCTCATCACACACATTACATTCTAGGGATAATATCTTAAATAATATTATGCATCACATAATATCACATTCTAATATAATTAATAATCAAATAACATTATATATCAAATATTATCATCTCATTGTAAACATTATTTATATGAAATACCTCACCATCCTTACCTATAATAAATAACACGTACCAGATATAGCGATCTGCAAACTCCTCTCTCTTTTACTCAGCCAGCGGCTACACTCCCCACTATAGAATATATCCTTATTCTCTTCATTTTCTCCTTAATCCCTTTCCAGCGCTTGATAGATACAGTCAACTAAATAATACATTAAGGAGTACAGATGATAAAGAGAGATTTGAAACGAAGAATACGTAGCCAGTAAGCAAGCATATAATATAACAAATTACGTTCGAGGGAGTGCAATTTAAATAGATGAAAGATGGAGAGAATGCGACTTTCCTTTTCCTTGCAGCGTAACTTCTCTCCATATTTCCTGACTTCTTCCCACCGATATACTCCAATCACGTTTCATATAGTATAATATTTTATATATAAATCACTCCATAAAAGTTCGTATCTTCTGATTGCTACATATAAGGATATTTAAACCCCTTTGCACCTCTTCCCAAAAGGGATGTCTTGCTTTAAGGGTTGCGATTTCAGCCAAAGCATATAAGTTTGGAAATCATTGTCTTTTCTTAATTTAGGCTGCCATCGGTTTGCCTTAATTCATATATTATAAATTATAATTTATATTTGTTTGTTTATATTTTATGATTTATAATTTATTATCTCATATTTCTTTAGAGTAGTTAATCATATTAGTGATATTTATAATTTTCACATATTTGTTAGTTTCATTATTATAATATGGGTCATTCTATAATATTTATATTGTGATTATGATAATTGTGATTTTAGATAATTATGAGTAAATTATTAATATGATAATAATAATAATTATTATTATTTTATATTCGGTAATTATATCATTATCTTTGGATAATTATAATTTGATTATATTTATTATTGCCAATACTCTTATATACGTTTTATTTATTTATTTGCTTCTTGATACTATATATCTTAGTGTCACAATTTCGGGGGACATGACATCATGCTCATGAGAGGGGCTCTTGTGAGACACTACTCATGTAATATGGGTCAATGACATTGATTAAAAAAAGTAGATAGTTAAATCCTAATAAACCATCACTTGATTGACTGAAAATTCACAAGGCCATCATAGCAATAATTGTAGGGATTGAGATTGTGGTATTCAATAAGCTATAGTGTTGTTATGCAAAGCTTCAAGGGCTATAAATTTGAGAAAGTATAGAGTCTAATTTATGATAAATATTTGATGTGTCTAGTGAATGATCTGATTTGTCTATATCTGCTTATTCTGAACTATTTTCTTTGTCAGGGACTTGAGTTTTAATAACTTTACAGGAGAGTTCCCTACTTCATTTCAAAATTTGAGCTCTTTGATATTCTTGTAAGTGACTTGCCTTAAAAAACTATATTTGTTTGAATCATAGGTATATTCACATGTATGTGCATTCTAAAATTATCTTACTAATCTCAGTATAATAGTTGATAATGTAGACCTATTTGAATACAACTCATATTTCACCAATTGCAGGTTTCTTGGAAATAATAATCTTTCTGGGAAGCTTCCTTCCCAAATGAGTTCATCCCTTAAATACATGTAAGACCTCTCTCTCTCTCTCTACTAGATCTATATAGACATATATATCGTACAAACACAAATGCACATATATATGCCAATGGATTGATTGATGTACATGTCTCAATATGCTTGCACATAAATAAAATTTAACATGCATTTGGAATGCCCCTACCACAAGAAGGTCAATAATGGCATTTAGGAAAAATACTGCAGACATATTTATAATGTTATATCTTTAGTGGGAGGGCAAAGGAGGTTGGTCTAATGGTTGGTAACTATTTGAATTACAATTGAGGGATATAAAGTGTGCTAAAAAAAATGGCTAATTATAAGCATGAAACCTGACCTAACTACTAATATAGTTTAGTTTAAATTAGTCCATTATAGTGTCCCCTTACTCATTGTGGGAGAAATCTCCTCGAAATTACCATCCTTTGAAGAGCATTTACTTTTGTTTCACAAGGTGAAAACATTAAATGCATGAAAACATAACCAAAAAGGTAGTTTGGTGCAAAAATTCTAGACACTGATAGAAATTAATATTGTAGATAGGCAAAATATTTTTTAAAACCAAACAAAATTAATTCTTAAGGTTTGGCTATAAAAAAACCCAAAGCATACAAATTACAAGCTGCTCCAAAAAAACGCATACTTACTTACAAGAATCAAACATATTGAAAACGGGATTTTACTATGGAAGCTAGAAAACAGTGTGGCATGGAAAGCAAAGGAGGTTGGTCTAATGGTTGGTAACTATTTGAATTACAATTGAGGGATATAAAGTGTGCTAAAAAAAATGGCTAATTATAAGCACGAAATCTGACCTAACTACTAATATAGTTTAGTTTAAATTAGTCCATTATAGTGTCCCCTTGCTCATTGTGGGAGAAATCTCCTCTAAATTACCATCCTTTGAAGAGCATTTACTTTTGTTTCACAAGGTGAAAACATTAAATGAATGAAAACATAACCAAAAAGGTGGTTTGGTGCAAAAATTCTAGACACTGATAGAAATTAATATTGTAGATAGGCAAAATATTTTTTAAAACCAAACAAAATTAATTCTTAAGGTTTGACTATTAAAAACCCAAAGCATACAAATTACAAGCTGCTCCAAAAAGACGCATACTTACTTACAAGAATCAAACATATTGAAAACAGGATTTTACTATGGAAGCTACAAAACAGTGTGGAATGGAAAGCAAAGGAGGTTGGTCTAATGGTTGATAACTATTTGAATTACAATTGAGGGATATAAAGTGTGCTAAAAAAAATGGCTAATTATAAGCACGAAACCTGACCTAACTACTAATATAGTTTAGTTTAAATTAGTCCATTATAGTGTCCCCTTACTCATTGTGGGAGAAATCTCCTCTAAATTACCTTCCTTTGAAGAGCATTTACTTTTGTTTCACAAGGTGAAAACATTAAATGCATGAAAACATAACCAAAAAGGTAGTTTGGTGCAAAAATTCTAGACACTGATAGAAATTAATATTGTAGATAGGCAAAATAATTTTTAAAACCAAACAAAATTAATTCTTAAGGTTTGGCTATAAAAAACCCAAAGCATACAAATTACAAGCTGCTCCAAAAAGATGCATATTACTTACAAGAATCAAACATATTGAAAACAGGATTTTACTATGGAAGCTAGAAAACAGTGTGGAATGGAAAGCTTTGTTATGCATTTCCCTTCAGTCCATCTCCAGTTCTTGTTAATACAAAATTATTTCCTTTTTTTTCAAACACCAAAAGGTATATTTTCAGTCATTGAACAAGGATGGTATTCATCAGATTGTACAGGTATAGTAGAAGTCCAGCTGCAAAACTGCATAAATTCTTTCCTTCATAAACTTCCTCTCAAATAGAATTTGTTTAAGGATGATGCATTTATGTATAAAACCAATGGTGCGGAACTGTAATAGGGAATCTTAGATCAAACCTGTTGAATTGTTTTTAATTTTCTCCACCAAATCTGGAAACATGTGCTGCAGGAAATTAAATCTCATGTCTGTATATATCTTCAGCTTTCAAAAAATCATTGTTTACCTGGACTTCCATTTGAAGCTACACTTCCTCCAACATTCCCACACAGGGCAGTTGTCAGACTTTATACATCATGGTACCACTTGGTGGAATTAAACAGTCCCTAGCGCTTGTTATGTGCCACTTTCTCCCAAAGCTATGGTGTCATTTTATTGATTTCCTTCAACATGGTTTTCCTTTTTTGAACACGTGGGTGCACACCTTTTACAACCTACACATCCTTCTTTTCTTGGAGTAAAAGTAATTTTCTTGGCTTGACATCCTTAGGTATCATTTCCAATGAATATGTCAGAGACACTTCACTCCCTACTTAAGCTTAGAATTTAGAAACAAGTATGTTGTACCCAAAATAAAAATTTTGCTTCATTAAGGAATTTTGATTAAAATGGTCTAAATCTTGTAAAATTGTCCTCAAAAGTCAGTTTTTGGTCAAACCAAGCATGGGCTTTTTGTGGGTTTAATGTCTAGAAGATACTGGCAAAATTTGAAAAATTTGAAAGTTAGGGTTTTTGGGCCCATATTTTCAGGAAAAAACCCTAAAAATAGGATCTTGTTAGAATTAGTTGAAATTAATTTTGATCGGCTTATTTCACGTCACAATCACATTGGTGAAGTTAGAATCAAGAAAAAGTAGTTGAAGTCTAGTGGGTGGTTTTCACTTTTTCATGAGAAAAGTTAGGACCTCCGTGGTCGTCAATGGCAGTTGGCCAGCACCAGGTGTCGAAAATTTAAGCCTCAAACTCATCGTAGATGTTTCTACGGCAAAAAATGCTAAAAGAGATGCTTCGTGATAGAAGGGATTTTCAAATGGCGAAAAATGCAAAAAATATTCCAAGTCTGGAAACACTACGCCTTGCTATGTTGGAGATACTTGCACAATCAACGTGCATGTCAACTTTGCAGTGTTTGTACACGTAAAAATGGTGAAATACAGTCATACACTGGTGTTAGTGGCAGTGAGCCTGTCAATCAGCTCTAAAGTTTTGTCAAGCACCAGGAGTTGTAGTCTAAAGGATGATGAAAATCAAGTGTAAAGTGATGAAAATGCATGAAAATTGATTAAGTCTGATGTGAAAAAGCGCCCCTGGAGTCTAGGGGTGCCCAAAATTTTGAAGCCTCAGATGTTAGAATTAGGATTTGCAGCCTCAAGGAGCTCCTTGCCAATTTTGATCCTACTCTTCAATGAAATTGTCAGCCAATTTATTGGACACAGCAGTCAATTAGAATCAATGATCAAACATAGGCTTTGGTGATGTTTGCAAAAGAAATTTTCAAAAAAAATTGTAAGTCTGGAGAGTTGGTGCCCAAGTCAAAGTTTGACTTTTGAACTCAAGTCTCTTGGCCACCCCATAACTGGAGTTTTGTTAACTCGAATTAAAATAATATTTAATCTTTAGTTTAACTTCTGAGTTGACCTCAGATGACTTAATATTTTCTTGTTTATGCCAAGTTTATTTGTCATGCAAAGTTGGCACCCAAATTAGGGTTTTATCTCATCCAATTAACTGAATTTGGGGTCCAATAGCATTGAGGTGTCCATATTTAGGGATTTGCATGCAAGTTGACGCCTTACGACATGAATTTTATTTATTTAAGTGATTTGGGTGTCCATTAATCTCATCATAAGTGGCAACAAACACATTTTCTCTTGCAAGCAAGATCTAAAGGCGGTATAGGTGACATTTTTTAGTGTTCTTCGTAGTGCCAGGTGTTGTGACCTTTTCACACATCGCCCCATTCAAGATTGGGACCCCCTAATTTTTGCTCCATTCTGGTCTTTTGGCTTGGGTTTTTCTCTCTCTCTCTCTCGCTCTGTCTCTTTTCTGATGTCCGCCTTTTCGAGGATTGCGCCCGTCAGTGAGTTTAAACATGAAATTGACCAAGTCCGAAAATTAGGTTTCATCTTTCTTGGTCACCAAGGTCAAATAAGTCAATAAATTGAAAAATTGAGCTTAACAGTTGTTGTGATGTTTCCAAAGACGCCCCAACAAAGCTTCATCCGATTCTAAGGTACTTATTTTAGTAAGTGTGAAATTGCGTAATCCACGATTTTGAGATTTCAATACCACATCAGATTCGAGCGATCAAGCCGCTCACGTGCAAAATTTGAGCCAAAAACAGACAACTTACTATTTTAGCAACCGGCCTAAGAGAATTTCGGTTCGATGCGTAGTTTTTCTTTGCATGTTGGCATATTCCTTCCGGTTTTTTGACCTTCATGATGATATAACATGCAAAACGAGATAACAACTTTTAGAATTCAGCTTCCAGGCTATTTTTTTGGATTTGCATGTCGGGTGTATTCCTGATGGGTTTTTCGAGAGCTTCACGATGGTGTGACATGCAAATGAAGATAACCACTCAGAAGGAACTTGCTATTTTAGTAGGTGTGCCCCGACACCGCCCGCCAGCTCAAATCACAACATCGCAGGCCACAAAAACTAGAGCAAACATAAATCATTTGATGTGCATGCAGAGCAAATTAGGGTTTCTAGCTTCGGGACCCAAAAAGAGGCACAAAAAGTCAAAATTTTCGAAAACCGGTGTAAACCACCGCTATCAGCATCCTTCTGGCTATCTGCTGGTAAAATTTCAAGTCAAACAGAACACTTACTATTTATAGTAAGTCAGATTGGAAACAGGCTAGAAATAGTAAATCAGGTGCATGCGCCAATGTCAGCAGTCAGGTCACGTGGTGAGGAGCACCTCATTCAAATTCCAAGTCGATCGGAGCAATGGAGCTATCAGAAACAAGCAGTTACTATTTATAGTAAATCATCTTCATAAATGGGCTATAAATAGCAGGGTGACTAAAAATGGCAGTGTCGACAGGACAACAAGGTCATAAGGATGCAGTGTGCAAAATTTCAAGTCGTTCTGAGCTTTAGAGATGCAAAATCAGAGAACTTACTATAAATAGCAGGGCATGGAATACTGGCGAAAACGATGAAAAAGTCTAAGTCTGGAACTTCAATCCTGCAGCTATCGCAAAATGCGCCCAGCTAGTGAGGAGGCATGAAAATTTTCTAAGAGTCAAGTTCGTCCAGTACACAGGCCAAAATGCGCCCAAGGAGAGAAAGTCAAAGACGGTCAACGTCTTTCATCCTTCTGCCCAGCCTAAATGCGCCTTCAAGCATATGCCAAGCACAAAAAAAATTTCTAAGTATGAGTTCATCCTTCATCAAGGGCAAAATGCGCCCAAGGCACAAGTGGTCAAAGAAAGTCAACAATTTCTATCCTGAAGGCATGTCAAAATGCGCCCAAGAAAAGGTCAGGAAGGTTGAGAAAATTTTCTAAGTCTGGATATCCACCACCCCCCTCCAAATGCGCCCATCCTCCTCAGGGGCTGAAATGCGCCCAAGATGAAATAAGTCAAAGCAAAGTCAAAGTTCTTATCCTTCTCATGCATCAAAATGCGCCCAAGGAAGGAGGGAGTCAACAAGTCAAAGTTTTATCCTCCTCAAGGGCCAAAATGCGCCCAAATACATGCATATGAGGACAAAAAAGTGAAGTTGAAAGGTCGTCCCTCTTGCATGTCAAAATGCGCCCACATTGAGGTGTAAATAGTGAATGGAGATGGTAAATAAAGTGAAAGATGCTTCAAAGCATGGTAAACTCAAGGTAAATGCTAGGCGTTATCCTTCATCATGTGCAAAATGCGCCCAAGGTGGTAAGTCTTAGAGGATTTTTGCTAGGCGTGGTGAAAGGTGATGAATATTGGGCGTTATTTTTTTTAAATTTTCTCTCAAGTGTGCTAGGCGCCAAGGGTGATGGGGGTCATGAGATGTTTAGAATATTTTCTAAGGCATGTGAGGTGTTGGAGAATTTTCCTAAGGCGCTTGAACTTCAAAAATAAAATTGCCTTGCAAGTGTGGAGTTAAATACAAAATGGTGAGTGGCAAATCAAGTGTGCCAGGCATGAACTAATTTTTTCTAAAGGAAGTTGAAATTTTCCCCATTGGCAAATGAAACAAAATTTTCTAAGACAAATTCTTAGAGTGCAGGATGATAAAAATATTTTCTAAGGCAAATATTTTCTCCCTTTAGAAAATACGCCTAGAGCTCAAGGTGGTAAAATTTTTCGAAGCCTGGCAAATTTTCTCAGTGATGAAGCCAGAGAATGATGATAATGTAGGATGAATTCAAGTCTTCAAGTCGGAGCAACACAGGATGATCACAGGCGAAGAATGGATTTAATTTGACAGATAATATTTTTTTTCTAAGGTTTAAAATTTTAAAATTAAATGAACCCGTTCGTTGGGAACCCATGGATTTGAAGCGTTCTGAAGAAAATTTTCTTCTGGGCACTGAACATTTGTGATGATAGATGGATTTCCAGATCTTCCGCACTTCGCCGACACTTTTTCGGTGAAGAATTTAATCAGAGCTCAAATTGTGAATTTTCCTAAGGGAAAATTTAAAATTTTCTAAGGAAAAAATGAATAAAATGTGTTTTCAAAATGAATTTCTTCGAATGATGAATTCAAGATGAGTTGCCTAGATAATTTTGATGGAATTCTTCGAAGATGAATTTTCCAGAGGTAATGAAGAGTTAAAATTCGAATTTCAAGTGACTGAGCTCTGGCTGGTGAGTTAAAAGGATGAATTTAAATTAAATTTTTCGAAAGCAAATTCAAAAATGCCAGTCAAAGTCAAGTTTCTAGAAGAATAAGATTCCTGACGTCCAGAGACAAGTGTCAGAAATACCAGAGAGGGAGAATTCAAAATTTTGAAATGGAGTAGTGGAAGTTTAATGCACTGGCTAAAATTGCCTCCTTCTAGAATTCGATTTTGAGCTATAAAATGAAGAGATTTCTAACTTATTCTTCACAGCTGGAGAAGTACGAATTTGTTCTAAGTAAAGATTGAGTATTTGCTGGAGCTTGAGTGAGTTCGAATTTTGGCTAAGTCTGGAGTTTGCTGAGAGGGACGCCTTGAGTTGCTGAGAGGTGCCATTGCCCAAGTCAAGAGGTGCGCACTTGCTGGTTGGAGAAGAGAAGTTGCTGAAAGCTTGAAAGGTACGAGTGTGGCTGAAGCTTAATTCATTGCTGAAGTTGAATTTGCCAGTTGGAGGGGACGCCTTGAAGTGAAGTGAATTGCTGAGAAGTTTTCAAGGTGTGAACTTGCTGATTGCTGATTGCTGATGTGAAGTACAAATCTGGTGCAAAGTACAAGTTTATCGGAGTTGCTGATTGACATTGATTAAAAGTTGCTAAGGCTGAAGTCTACTTAGAAATCTGTTCTAAGTATTGAAGTTCGAATTTATTGGAAAAGAAGAAGCTAAGGTTTGCAAATAAGAAAGTCATTGCAGCTTCTAGAAGTCGACTGCAGCCCCTATGCAATGTTTTATTTTATTTTTATAAATTAAATTGCTGATGAATGTCATTGTTTGCAGATGGCTGAGGCAACGGCGACTGGCAAGGACAATGGTGCATCCAGGCAGGCTGTGATCAAGAAACTGAGCAAGACATTCATGCCGGAATCAAAATTTATTTCAAAGTTGGGCAAGCTGACAGACACCAACTTGGGCTCCGTCAACCTAGAGACCTTCAAGAACAGGATGTTGGGAATTGGAAGTCATCGGGCTTCGACCACTTCACACAATATTGTTCGAAGTGGGTTATATGCAGCTGCTGGTTTCCCGCCAGCCATTCAATGCTCGGAGCTGATGATGGAGTGCGCCAATTACTATGAGAAGGATCATCGGTCAATCACGTCACCAGATGGCCAAGTGCTAGCAAATCTTACTCCAGCAGCCATTGGTGAAGCTTTCGGGATCCCGGTGCACAAAAATATGATCTACAAATCCAGAGAACGGGCTGAGCGGATGTACGCTTCTGCATTCGAGAGATGCATGGAGACAATTAACACTCACTGGATGAGCACTCCCAAGCCTTCTCGTACAAAGTTGCCGAAGCAGATCATTGCGGATGACTTGAAACAAGAGTATTGTGATCTCATCATGATGCTGAGCAGGGTTGGAGGTTGTGCACAATCATTCATTTTTGAGCCTTGGATGTTTTATTACATCAATCTCGTGCTAGAAGGAAAGGATTATGTCAATTGGGCCGAGATGATAAGTGATAATTTGCACGAGCAGCTTCTGGGCCTCCGAAGAACGAAGACATTTTATATGAGCTCCTACGTCATTTATATGTTGGCACGAATGACGAAGTACAGGGGGATCTCTTACAAGGAACCTGTCGGTTGTGGCTCCCATCAGTTCAAGATATATGATGCTTGTCCGCAGTTGCATTTGGCGAGCACAACCCACTACAGGCGTGTCAACGATTCCTTCACCATGTATATCACGAGGCTGCTTCAGGAGCGATTACATCACATAATCTCAAGGGATGCCCAAGAGCTAATTGAAAGGTATGGGTGCTGGTTCATACAGTTTCCAAGGTTTTCTTACATTAGGCTGCAAGGTTTTTCCTCGTACCCATATAGGCTGCCTAAGTACCCAACAGATAAGATTTTAATGTTAGAGATATCTAGGCAATTGCTTGCCTTTGATAAAATTCAAAAGAAGAAGAAGAAGGGAGGGGTAGAATTTCCAATTGTAATGGGCAACTCGGATGAGGTGTGTCCTTCGATACAGGCAGCTAGAGAGGCTAAAAGTGAACTTCAATTTTATCATTTCTCATATCATACTAGCCGACAGCACTACGATCCACATCATAACATCAAGTGGGTACTGTCAGAGGAGTTTAAACATAAGGCCACCATAGAGGATTATTGGGCTGATGCAACTGATGAGATTGAAGGAAAAGGATGTTTTTTAGGTTGCCTATTACTTTGATCAGGGAGTGTGAAGTTGTTCCGGTTCCAGACCAGGTGAATGAGGATATGGATGTTGTCCATCCGGACTATGCAGCAGTTAGAGATACTCCACTTCCACCTCCAGATTGGTCAGAACTTGAGATTGCTGATTTGGATACTCTTTCTATCCCAGTCTTGACATTCACCAGAGCGTGGGTTGATAGACGAGTAAGCAGATTGAAGAGTATGTCAATTGCTTTGACTTACAATATGATGGGAGATCACAGGACACCCACCACTGGCAGAAAGAAGCAGATCACACGAGGTCCAGAGCCCAGGAAGAAGGAGCTAGTTCGACAGGAGCCTACTCAGCCGAAGCCTCCACGAGTTACAGTTGCATCACCATTGGAGACACGTTCTCCAAGTATCCAGGAGGTCTCTTTATTTGTTGATCAGAGGAATGCATTGAATCAGGTGCAAGTAGTACAGGATAATATTCAGCCTCCACGGAGAGAGTCAGTTGGCCAGAGCGTCAACGCACCTGTTAGGGTTGATCAGCAGGATGATGAGGGGACTATCACTGACCCTCAGTTTCAGCAGGAGTTAGAGGCGGCCTTGAATGATGATGATGATATAGTGTCAGGTGACACTCAGCCACTTGAGGACGATGAGCCTCGCCAGAATGATGTAGAGGTCGAGCAAGTTAGAGAAGTAGAAGCACAGGAACAGCGGCCCTTTGATATACATTATGATGTGCCTGATTGGCTTAAGGACAAAATGAGAAGAAGCCCCAGTGAGGAGATTGATCCAGCAGTTGAGATGGAAGAGTTTTTGAACAGGATCAGTGCACCTCCACAGAAGAAGAAAGCAAGAAAATTTTCGAAGATATCCACTGAAGAGGATGGTTCACGTACCCTTCATGTAGCTGTGCCACGAGTTGAGTGTGATCGAAATGAAGCAGTACCTAAGAATTATGTAGTCACGACTCTAGATTTGGGACGTCCTACTGGTGCGCAGATTGTAGAGGAGTGTGATAACTCCTTCCTTGCCCTCGAAGATAGATTATTGAAGAAAGAAGGAAAGTATAAGAAGTTGAAAAGAGAACACAAGGCCTTTATTGGATATGTACAATAGTTATCTCGTTCTCAAGGGCAGGATATTCCAGTGATAGAACCTCCAGCGGAGATACCTAGAGAGTCGATTAGCGGCTTGATGGAGTTAGGAAAGATGGCACAGGAGGCAGATAAGTGGGTCACAGGGGTTCGTGTTGAGACAGAGAAGTTTATGGAGGACCTTGCTTTTGCTTTCCAGCAGGCCTCTAGTATTTTGACACGGATGGATGCAGTGGATCATGCTTGGGGCGATGCTTCTATCTATCAGAGCAGGGTAATTCAGCGTCTTGAGGTATTAAGGCATGTTCCGTTGCGATTGCTGGTTGATGGAGGTGTCATTCAGGAGAATGACAGGTATGATTTCTCGAGATGGTATTCTTCAGCAATCACGGGGCGTGGTTTCTTCGACGCAGCACAGGCGGATTCAGCCAAGATACATAAGGCTATGGCTAATATCATTGACGGAGTTCAAAACACTTTTGAGGCCATATTTGCTAGTCGGCTGAATCCGGATGAGATAAATATTGATAATTTGAGGGGTAGGCTGGTGCCTTTCTTCTCGGAGGTGAAGACCTTCACACAGGATGACTTTGAGAATACCTCCACTTTCTCCACCTTGATCTAGAACACGTAGGATTCCTTAGCTGCTTGGAGAAAATCTTGTGCAAAGCATGAGCATTCAGTCACAGTGTTAGAGTTTCAGTTAGATTGCGTTCCACCTATTTCAGTTCAGGAGGTTGAGGCTGTACTTGGCAGATTTGTTGAGTTTGCAGTCAGAGAGAAGGCAAATGGGAATGCACTACTGGACGAGGATCTTCTAGAAGACTGATTGTGGGCATTTATTGCCTTTACTATTTTTGGGAGTGAGTGGGAATCTTTGATTCATTTAATGTACCACTCCCTATTCTGGCAGTTTTTAGGGTTAGGGTTGAGGTGGCACAATTCTGGCCACTCTATTGATTGTAACCCTAGCCGTCTTTTGGGACTTGGCTAGCTATATAAAGGGGGAGTCCCCCTCATTTGTATCTCATTAGATCATTAGACAGTAGTATTGGACATTAGCATTGGAGTTAGAGTTAGAGAGTAGAGCATTGTAGACATTTTGCATAGTGGAGAAGAAAGAAAGTTTTCCCTTTGAAAACTTTTGTGGAGATTGTTGTGTAACACTTTTCATGATAATAGATCTTTTCATTGATGGTGGAATTCGTCTTGTCATGAATAGCTAGCAAGGTCTCTTCTTCCTTTCGTATCCAAGTAGCGTAATTTTCATGCAAGTAGTTTACTTTGATGTGTGGCATTTTTGTTGAGGTAGCTTCTTTCATTCCATACCACTAGCGGCTTGTTGATGATAAGTTCGCCTTGCGTGGTCAACTGGACATTATCTTGAGTTTAACTTCGGTTGTGATTTGTATACCTATATGCATCGTTTTGATGGTGTATGTATGCTAAGTTATAATCTAAACATCCTTTGCTACCCCCTTGAAGATTGCACCGATTTTGCTGAAGCTGTCCGACGTGAGGCTAGGTGAAATTTGGTTGAAGTCTACTAAAACGAAGCTCCACATATCCTGCATTTAGAATAGAACATAGGTTTCTTAGGCCCTATACTCTTTACTTTCCGCATATTTCAGATAAGTTTTAGGAAAACGAACCACATTGCCAAATCATACGTACAAGAATCCCCTTCAAATCATATACCGGCTGCTAACTGCAAGAAGTCTAAACAATTACGTAAGTCCCCTCGTAAGAACACAGCAATACACATCAACCAAACTAGGTCTATTCGCACTTAAGGAACCTTGGAGTTGAAAGCATGCACTTACTCGCAATCTTAGCATGCTGAATACTTTGTTCAAGAGAGAATAGAGTATCCGTTGGGAAACTTTGTTCTGTGTTGGTGCGGTCTCAAAAACCACGTCAACACCAGGTCTAGATTGTTCAGGGAAATTAATTTCCAAACTTCATCATTCGAGAGCATGCATTCCAGACTTCATCAAATCCAATTCAAGACATAGGCATCATTTTCAGAGGCAGAATATAACTTCTATTTTCTATCTCTAAAATTCTTCTATCCTTGTTGTTGTACCCAAACCAAATTTTTTGCTTCACTAAGGCATTTTGCTTAATTGAGTCTTAATCTTGTTAAAGTGATGTCAGAAGGTCATTTTTGGGCTTTTTAAATATGGAGTTGGTGTTAGTTTCATGTCAGTGTGTTACTGAGGCAATTCAAGAAAAGTGATAATCTGAAGGAAAATCATCAAAATTTTCTCTGGAGAGGGGAGCACATTTTCAAAAAGGCGCCCTATCTTTTAGGGGCTTAGATCCTGTTTTTAGGGTTTGTCACCTCCAGCAGGCATTTGTCCGGCATCACGTCAGCTTCGCAACGGGCTATTAAGCTTATCAAACGAACCTGTTTTGTTCGAGTTACGGAAGGTATAGCGCAAAACGAGAGGAACGATAAAATTGGCTAACATTGAGAAAAAGAGCAGCTTTTGAGAAAGGCGCCCATCTCTTTGAGGTGTCAAATGAAAGTTTTTGACTAAATGCCACCCGAGATGTTTATCTCACATTTGTTCAGGCTTTGCAATGCATCCGTCAGTGGGTGAATTTGAGTTGCCGAAATGCCTGAGTCAGAGGTCAAACATGGGGTCAAATCTTGGTCAAAATATCAAGGAATAAGCAAAAGAGCACATTTTCAAAAATGCACCTTTGCTTTTCAAGCCTTTAATGTCTTTTTCTGAATGTTCTTAGGTGTTCAGCTTCTCCGTGTTACTTTCAGCTTTCCGTTCCCTGTCTCCGTCAGATCAAAAGATGACTCAGCAGCTTGCAGTCGGAGTTTTGGTGTTATTTTGTTCAGTTCCAGAAATGGCTCTCTGGAGGAAAAAGAGCACCTTTTGAAAAAGGCGCCCTCCTTTTTCACCTCTCAGATGATGTTTTCTTGGGAAATGTTCCTTTGCAGTTGTTTTACGGAATGGTTTCAGCTTCATGTTGCACCAATTCGTCAGTTCTGAAAGATTGTTGAATGCAAGATATGAGGGAATCTAGTTTACCTTCGTAAGATGAAAATGTTGAGAAAATGGCTATCTCTGGGATGAAAAGGGCGCTCTTGTTTTTCAACCCTCAGATGTTGGAATTTGAATAAATGTTGTCTTGGAATTGTTGTGTGGAATGAAGTCAGCTCCGCAGTGATCCAGTTATCCAGTCTTGGAACTTTGTCAAACAAAAGTTATGGAGGATTCAGTTTTCCCTTCGTATGAGATGAAGATGGAGAAATTTGACTAAGTCTGTGAAAAAGAGCAACTTTTGAAAAGGGCGCTTGGATTTTTGAGCCTTCAGATCTTAGTTTTATGGTCTGTAGTCTCAAGGAGTCTTTTGATCAGTTTTTGTCTTGCTCTGCAATGCAATCGTCGGCCAGTCAATCAGGCTTGTCAATCATCTGAAATCAATGCTCGAACAGAGGCTCCGGCGAAGGTTACAATCCAAATTTTCATCAAAATTGGCTAAGTCTGGAAAAACGCCTTAAGGGTCAAAATTGACTTTTTCAAAACAAGTTGACTGGTGCACCCTAATTAGGGTTTCTGACTTTAGTTCAACTGAACGATTTTTGGGTTGCATGTAGAAGATACTGAAGTTCATTTTGAGTTGCTATTTTTAGAAGTTCAGTTCATCTGCAGTGTACATGCATTTGCATGTTCAGTTAACTGAGGAGGATGTTGAGTTCTAATTTGCATGTGAAGTTAACTGTTTTGCATGTGCACTTAACTGACTTGCATGCACAAGTTTAACTGATTTGCATGGGAAGTTCAACTAAAGTTAAAAGTGGTGCTCTATTAAAGCATCATTTTCATGCATTTTAAGCTTCAATTCACAGCCAATCACATTCTAGGCATTCATTTTGAAGGCTTAGTTAAGCATGCGCCCTAATTTGAGGCTCAGTTAACTGCCAAATTAAGAGGTGCGCTTTGAGTTTGAGAAGATGGACGAATTTTAAATGAATTTTATTTATTTAAAGACAAAAGTCGTCCTTATTTCTTCATTCTTAAGCAAGTCGTGCTTTCTCAAAGAGCTTCATTAATGGCGATTTCTTCATTTGAGGATTCAAAGTGCTATAGGGGTCAGATTTCAGTATTTTTCGTAGCGTTGGATTCAGATTACTGAGGAGAAGGCAATTCCAGATTTTATTTTCAGTTTGCATGCAGGTTACATCAAAATCCAAGATTGAGGAAAGCAAATTCTACAAAGGAAGAACAAATAAAACCTTCTATCTTCTGTCTTATTTCTTCTATTTCTCATCTTAGGTACTTTCTTCACATGTCAAAGAAAACGGAAAAATCTTCAGAATCTGACCATCTGGGTTCGCATATTTCAGCATCAGCAGCAAAATCCATGTCTTAGATTTTTTCGAGAAAATTGCCCCGCAGCCTTCATTCTGAAGCTCTATGCTTTTTTTCCGAAGATTTCTTTGCATGTGGTATAAAATCACATCTTTTTGAAAATCGCATTATCTGGGTTTGTTCATAATTCCGTTGTGCACAAAACCCATGTTCCAAATTTTCTCAAGAAAAATTGCCCCCGAGAAGCTCTAAAACCCCTATAGTTCTCAATTGAAGAATCTTTGCATGTCAAGCTAAATGACGTGTTTTCACAATTCTAACATTGTGGGTTGTCTTATAATCATTTTCCGGACAAAACCCATGTCTCAGAATTTTTGGTAAAATTTATCCTCCGACAGGGTATTTTTAGCCTCACCAGGGGCCATTTTAGCTTTCCGGAGAAAGTTGTCAGAACATAGCCGTGTTCATAGTCAACGGGCAAGTTTTTCAGAAGGCAGTTCAACTATACTGAATTCAAGACCAAATCGGTCTTAATTTAGGTTTTTATCAGAGCAGCTGACAATGAAGCGTTACGCTGCAAAAGGAACAGAGATCACTCCATTTATGGAGTCGCCAAAGTCACTCAGATACTATGCCATTATCTTCATGAAGATGGTACCTACGCTGATTTCGAGGTTGTGCAAACTAAGTTCCAGAAGCATGTTCGTGATATCTTGATGGAGATTCTAGATCACATCTCTGTGATGACATCTAGTTTCAAGAAAGCAATTGAAGATATTAGAAACTGCCGAAAAGCAGTTAAGGAAAGTGATAGAGAATTGAAGAAACAGATTGTTGTTTTGGACAGCATCAAAGTGCCAGAAGACAGAGAGATTGATGAGTTCCTAGTTGAAGTGTTAGACCAAGATGACGTGGAGTGATCTGCCAGTTGGGACCTGCAGTTAATTTCGAGGATAGAATCAAGAGCAGCAATTAACTCGACTTTCAGTCTTGAGTTCACTTGCTGACTTCATACAAGCTTATCTCTTGGGATTATCTTCACAGGAGTTAGGGTTAGGGTTTCCAGTTAACTGAAGGTAGTGTCTAGTTAACTGTGCTTTAAATAAGGACGTGCATGCTTGCACATTGTCCATTTAGGTTAAATGTTTCGGTTAACTGATGGTAGTTTTCCAGTTAACTGTATAGTTTGCTTTATTAGGGTTTAGCAATAAATCTTGCATGCATTACCAGGCGTAGTTGACTCAAGGTGATTTTAGGGTTCCACCTTTTGATGTCTATAAATAGAGCTTTTGCTCATTTGTACATAACTTTGCACGAGAGAGAGAAATATATCGTGCCTACCTTGCCTGTAATATTGCTCGTTCTGTATCTGTTCATGAGTATTTATTATGATAATGAATTGTTATGCCACTCGGGTTTCATGCAATTATTATGGTGAATGCTTGCCTTAGTTAGAGATAGTGGCTAGTTGATCGTAGATTGTATGCGTGTCTCGCCAATGCAATTTATTATCCTAGTTGGCTATCCTTCATGTTATGTGTTCAATAAACTCGTTCAGATTGAGCTGATAGATGTGCCACCTTGCCTTCAAGTTGAGAATCTGTTCTTGGTTATCGTATGATGTGTGTGAATAATAAACTTATTCGGATTGAGCCGATAGTTGTGCCACCTTGCCTTCAAGCTGAGAATCTATATACTTGAACACATCATCGGATAGTCAACCTTGCTCCATTTCCTCATGATCTGTTTTCTTGAGGAAACTGGATAGATTAAAGTAGTTAGCTTAGTTGTAGTTAATGATCTACGAAACCAGAAAATCCTTAGCTGCAACGTTCTTGGTTTTCTTAACCTTGTGCCTCTTCCAGCTGAGAACAAAAAGATAGGACTTAGATTACTTTTCTTTTCCACGCATTTCAGCACTACGAGGGAGCTTCCCCTCCTAATTTGAAGAGCACTCATTACGCAGTGTGCATAGCTGTCCGTACAAACCTACACTCCAAAGGTGTTAGTTTTTACGCCAACACTTGTCTTAGGTTTTCTCTCGTTTTCTTGCAACAACATATTTTTCAGAATCTGATCATCTAGGTTCACATAATTCAGCGTCAGCAACAAAACCCATCTTTCAAAATTTTTGGAGAAAATTGCCCCGTTACTTCACATTTTGAAGTTGTGCTTTTTTCCGAAGATTCTGTTACATGCGGGCGAAAAGCTCAATTTTTCCAAAATCGAATCATTTGGGCTTGTTCAGCTCATCAGTGCCTACAAAACCCATGTGCTATTTTTTCTCGGGAAAAATTGCCCCCAATGCCCTTACAGCCCCTATAGTTTCTGTTTTGAAAAGCCTTTGCATGCCTTAGTAAAACTCATTTTTTCGAGTTTCTGACGATCTGGGTTGGCTTAGAATTTAATTCTATACAAAACCCACATTTCAGAAAAATTCCTAAAAATTCTCCCTCAACTGGGTATTTTTAGCCTCATTCGGAGCCATTTTTAGCTTTTTTTGAAGTTTTTCCAAACATATCCGACTTTACAGTCAAAAGTCAATATTTTCAAAATGCAATTCAACCCAATAGAATACAAGGCCAAATCGGTCTTAGTTCACGACTTTTTGAAAACCTCTCATACAAAATTGGTTCACGTTTATCCAGTGATCCAATTGAACATGTTGGAAGGCATTGACAACTCGACACTCAAGAATCTTGATTGCTTAGGTTTGCTCGAAAAAGCATCTATTCTTATCGCGGTAGTCGATCTTGAGTTCGTCATTGCTTGCATTAAGCATTACGACTCATCTATGAGACGAATCAGATCAGCTAATGGGAGAGTCATTTGCAGCCTCTAGCCGAGGGATATTGAGAAGTGCTTTGCCATTCGACCTCGTTCAAACAATTTTGTCTTAGTCATGGAGGATTGCGACAAGATATGGCATGGAGACAAAGAAAGATCTTAGAGAAAGGCTGCTCAAAGGTGGCTAAAAGAACAGAGAACCAACTTGCTGAAGAACCTTGGTCGTGGGGAGTTCAAGAACGAGGTCGCTATCTTGATAACTTTGCTCAATCGGATTATAGGTCAAGAGGAGGCTCATAGTTTCCGATCGTGGATGTTCTATTTCATTTCCCGAATTATCGACAGTAAGGAGCACTTTGATTGGGCTATGTTGATCAGCGAAGTCATTCACTAGCAAATCACAAGATTCCTTAAAATCCACGAGTTTCACATGGTTTCTTATCTTGTCTACTTAATTGCATTCCAAGGCAATTTTAGAACTTTGAAGACCATTGGAACCCTTGGCGTTCAACATGTTCACGAATACTTCCCACAATTGGAGTTCTCAAAGGCTGAATAGGATTTCAAACTGGTGAATGATCACTTCTTGATGAAGACAGTTAGAGACCTTGATAATGAGATGCACATTAGAATATCGGTCGAGGCAAAATCAACAATGGAGAGTTGGGCAGATTGCTTCATCCAGTTTCCCACTTTCACATATATTTGAGTGTATGGTGACACCGGAGAGCCTATGATGCTACCTAGATATTCGTTCGACAAGGTCTTGTTCATGGAGTTCTTGACACAGGGTCACAATGTCCACTCTTTTCTTCGCAATTGGCACAAGCAAGTGTTCACCTTTCCTTTTGGATTGGGTATTTTCAAACATAGGACGGCTGCTGATTGCAAGTTGATGAGCAATGAGTTGTCAAAACTCAATCTCAAGTATCTCATTGAGAAGCGTTCCTATGATCCTTTGGGTCACTATGCAGCTCGGTTGGAGCGAAGTCAGTCACATAGGCCAGCACTTGAGGACTTTTGGGTCAACTGTGAAGATGAATTTGAAGTGCGCAAACGTCATTATTGTAGACTTACTCTTCCTCAGCTTGCTGATTTTCTATCGAAAGACATTGAAGGTTTTTTAGATGATGATGGAGAGGTTTAACTTGGCACATTCGTCGAGGATCAAGTTGCTCGCCAGCCACTTCGCCAACCAGATTGTTATATTAGGGAGAATACTTTAGTTGAGGAGTTGTCGAGAGGAGTTGTTAAGACTAGCATGTATTTCTTGGACAACAAGAGAAGGCAGAAGGTAGTTCTAGTTGCAGAGCTGCTAGTGGTGTTTTCTTCACTACTGTAGAAACCCCTTGTTTCCCCCTGTCTCTGAATCTGCTTGTTTTGTTTGTTTTTCTGAAGTTTTTGGTTTTTTTGACGTTTTTGAGTTTTTTACATGAAATAAGGAAATTGCGATTTTGGAAATAAATTGATATAAAATTGCATATAAATTCAAAGAGCTCAGATCTAATACAAATAGGCTCAGATATTGATAACTACTTATTCCATTATTTTTTCCATAACAATTACAATAAAAATCTCTGAAATTACAGGCAAGATCTGATAGATATTATTTTAAAGAACCTGATTTGCAGCTAGCTGAAGATGACTGAAACTGGTATGGCTGCAATAAATATGCCCTTGTCCCTCAGACAGATGCCAGAAGATTGTTCCTGAGATGCATGCGCCAACTATGTTGAAGTCAGATGGCCAAGATGGAAGGCGATTTCTCCTATGAAAAGAAGTACGGCTCTTATTGAATGGTACGACCAGGTACAGATTTGTACGGCCTTGTAACAGCAGCAAGCAATAAATAAAATGTACGGCCTTTCCTTGGATTGCTAGATCTCAAAGAAATAGGCGCCTGGATAGATGAATCCCTGCTGGAAGATGATTACTCTGAAACCTCTGAAGATGAATGATCTGTGATGCTCTGTAATTTCTTCTGAATGAAGAAATCCCTCTGCCTGGCAATAAATCAGGTGATATCTCACACCCTCTGAACTGCTTTCACTGGAGATGGCTCGTTCCCCAATGCTCTGAGACTGAAACCCTAGGCTTCCGTGCTCTGACGAAACTTGATCAATTTTCAATTCACAATAATCATAATGGCTCGATTTTCAATGCAATACCATATATTCTTGAGAAGTGCGAATTCCACAATAATAGGGATCATTTAATAATTCGACTTCTTATTCTTTTAATATTTCAATAGTCTCAGATGTAATTTTTATAATAAAATATAATTGCCAATTGGCCCCTTCCATGATGGGCGACCCCTTCATCAGATCACTTAAGTTATAATATATTAAATATTATAACTTTATAACATATGCTCCAAAATAATTAATATTTAATTAAATCAATTAAATATTAATATCTCTCTCAATATTCACCCGATGCACGAGCCGTCTGAAGCTGACAAGTAAAGAAGTGATCCTGCACGTAATCCATCCATACTGCTAAAAATAGCAGGGGTCCCACGCTGAGTGCCAGGTACTGCTAAAAATAGCAACTCAAGCTAGAAGTGTCCGAACGAGCCTGAACGAAAGCCAACTGATCACAAACTGCCAACTGAGACTGAGCCAAGCTCCAACATGACCCTCTATCCAACCTATTAGCCTACGAGGGTCGCATAATAGGCTAATCCTGTGCTCTGAGAGATGTCAACTAGAAGGGGACATGACAACTACCTTCTACATCAAGGTCGAGACCTAGAGTTAAGACCATAATGCATCCACCTAAAGGTGTCAGAGTTAGTAGAAACACAAAGGGAAGGAACACATGTAAGCAAAAGCAAATTGAGAAAGCGTTGGAAGTTCCAATAGGGCCAGTTGTGCAAGCTGAAGCTGGTTCTTCATCTCCTGGTTAACCATTTTCTCCTCAGTCATCTCCCATCTAGATTGATATTGACTCAGAGCCAGAATTGCCGATTTGTGAAACTTCAGTACCAATTGATCCACCAGAGGTTGACACAACTATAGTAGTTTCACCTAGAGAGGTTGACATTGATCACTTGTGTTGGCTTGAGAGGACTTTGGGAAGAAGAAGGTGGAAGCTTTCCTATTAGCTTGATCTATTTGAGTTTGGCAGTCCCTATCAGGATATGTCAAAAAAAGAAGAGCAAGAAGCAGGTACACATGGAGAAGAATCCTGAGGCAGAGATCATTGTTGAAGTTGCTACACCACTGGAAGGCAAGAGTTTGGATGAAGTTGAAGTTGGTGATTTCACCTTTGTCAAAGCTAATCTTGGCAGGAGCACACGACACGTGGACGTGAGCCTCTTTATGGTTGCTGCAAGTAATCTTGAAGAGCGAGTCATGAAGGATGGAGAAGACAAGGCAGCCCTCAAGGCTAAGAATAAGTAGCTATGATAGTATATCTTGGATCTTCTTCATGGAACCTCAAGCAGGGTGGCTATTCTTCCACAGCTTCGAGAGACACCTGCAGCTCAACATAAGCTGAGTCGGTTAGTCAATCGTGGAAAGCTCTTGGACAACTAGGTCGAGGATTTCATTGTTGCAGGCAGATACCTTCTCACAGAGTTGTATCAATTGAGGTATGAGGCACATGATCTTCGTCAGGGAATCCAGTGACTTGAATTGACTATAGCTGAGGGTAAATCGAAGGACTTGGTTCTTATTTCTCAGTTGGCAGTTGCATACGACGCCGTTGTAGCAGATGAGGATAAAAGAAAGCTTTTCGCTTGGAGAGAACAACACCTCTTCAAAGTGGAAACATATGAAAGAATCTCTACAAAGCTGGACGCAATCAAAGAAGATGTTGCCGAAGCACTCAAACTTGTGAGTGGATTCGTCACTCAAATCCCATGCCATTATCTTCATGAGAATGGTAATTACATTGATCTCGATGTTGTGTTAACTGAGTTCCAGAATTTGGTTCATGACGGTCTTGATGGTGAGCTTGTGGCATCGAAATTGAATCACTTCTCGGCGATGTCAACAAGCTTCAACAAGTTAGCCAGAGAAATCAAAGAGTGCCAGAGAATGATCAAGGATGGAGAGAAGGCATTGTGCAAGCAATCTATCATCTTGGATAGTATCAGAGTGCCAGAAGAGGAGATAGTTAATGAGTTCATGGAGGAGATGATTGCTCTAAACGGCTTGGAGTAGACAGACAAATGGATCTCCCAGTTATTTCTGAGGATAGAGTCATAAGCAACAGTCAACTCAACGTCATTCTTGAGTTCTGATTGCTGATTTCATGCATGCTTATCTCATCTTCGGGATATCTTTTGGAGAAGGTCAGACTTTCAGTTAGGATCCAGTTATTGATGTTAGTTATCAGTTGACTTTTCATTTCAATAAGGACTTGTGTGTTGCAAACGTCCATTTAGTTTAGTTTTGTTTTAGTTAACTAATGGTAGTTTTCTAGTTAACTATACAGTTGCATACATTTGGGTTTAGCAATAAACTCTTGCATGCTTGCAAGACAGATTGTAAACTCAAGGAGATTTTAGGGTTCCTTACTCCTTGGAGTTCGATAAAGAAGAGCACCCTTGCTCATTTGTAATTAACTTTTGTTGTGATAACAAATTGTTGTGCCCACCTTGCCGTGCAATATTGCTATTTTGTATCTATTCACTTAGTTAAATATAATGCTGGTTTGATCGTTCATTGTGTGTGTGTTTCGTTATGCAATTTGCTGTCCCATTTTTATTCTTGTTGTGATTAATGTTGTACCCAAAATAAATTTTTGCTTCAATAAGGCATTTTGATCAAAATGGTCTAAATCATGTAAAATTGTTGTCAAAAGTCCGTTTTAGGTCAAAAAAAGTAGTCTTTTTGTGGGTTTATGTCAAGGAAGATACTTGCAAAATTTTGAAAATTTGAAAAATAGGGTTTCGTACCCCTGTTTTTAGGAAAACCCCTGAAAATGGGACCTTTCCAGAATTAGTTGAAAATGATTTTGATAGGATAATTTTACTTCACGATCACATTGGTCAAGTCAAAATCACCAAAAAGTTTGTTCTACTCTGGTGGGTCTACTTCATTTTTTCAGGAGAAAAGTTAGGACCTTCGCAACCATTAATGGTAGATGATCAAAAAGATGCTTCAAGGAAGAATCCATGGTGAATGATGATCAAAAAGATGCTTCCCGATCGAGGGGATTCTCAAAGGTTGAAAAACGCTGAAAATATTCTAAGTCTGGAAGATGCATGCCTTGCTACAAGAAAGGTGCTACGTAGTCCGTGCCTAAGTCATTTTTCCAACACCCGTACATGCAGCATGGTGAAGGTGTTTGCTAAGATGCACGCATTCGCGTTGTTGACAACAATGCTCAAAGCAGTCAAGCTACACGACAAACACAAAACACGAGGAGATGAATATTTTTAAAGAAAATGATGAAAATGCAGCCAAAAGAGCCCCTGCTGGCTAGGGGCGCCCGTGAGTTCAGAAAGTCTAATGCATCTATCAAGTTTTTTTGAGACAGTCATCTTCTCCATAATTCTGCCAGCTTTACTATGGATCGTCAAGCAAATTCAACAGATTCATCGAACGTTGTCAAATGAAGGCAAGGAGGTGCTGAAAACGAAAGTCATCAAAGACGGCAATCAATCATGGAAAAAGAGCCCCTACTGACTAGGGGTGCTCAAGAAACAAAGCTATCAGATACTAGTCTTTGGATTGGTAGCCTCCAGATGATCTCCCAAGATCCAGCTCAGCTTCGTGATGGATCCAACAACTAACTCACGAGACGTATCAAATGACGATAGCTGTCAATCATCCGAGCATGTGAAACGGAGGGTAAATCAATGAGCATCAAAGAAAAAGAGCCCTTGCTGGCCAGGGGCGCCCATCATTTTGGGAAACCAAATGAAGTTTCAACAACTATTTTTTGCAAGGCATTTGTTCAGCATCCTTTCAGCTTTGTGACCAATCTAGTTGCAAGCACACAAGACCTGTCAAGCACTCACAAACAAAGATCAATCATAAAACGCTAGAAGCAAAGGAAAAATGAAAGACAAAGAATTGGTTAAGTCTAAAGGAAAATGCAACTTCCTAGAAATAGGCGCCCAACTTTTTGGGCAATTAGATGCAGTCTGCAAGCTTAATAACCTCCAGGATGACCTTCTCCATTTTGATCAATCTCAACAATGACATTGTCAGTGAGTTCAACAGATAAATCAAACATCTGACGACAGAGATCAAACTGGGAGCATTCGTGAAAGTTTGCAAACTGAAAATAACAAGTCAAAAGGTCAAAGGCGCCCCTACAAGCCAGGGGCGCCCAAGATTTTAAGGTACCTAAATCAACTTTTAGGATTTGTGAAGCCAGTCATCCTTTCCGGGACTGAACTGGTTATCCATCCCATGTTTCAGCAAGATCACCAGAATCATTAGTCATTGGTGATCTCAGATCAGAGCACTGATGGTCAAACTGGAGGAATTGAAGAACACTCAAGAAATTGGCTAAGTTTGGTAAAAAAATGCACCTTCTTGGGAAAAGGCGCCCAAGAACTAGAGACACTAGACTCAGGTTTTGAGCTTTGCGACTCCCAAGCACTCTTCATCAGAGTTGTTCCATCTTAGCAATGGATCTGTCAGCAACACCTCAGGATCAACTGAGCAACCAAAATCAGAGATTGAAAGGAGGTACTTCGTCACAAAAAGAAGAATTAAAAATGTTCAACTCCTCAAAAAGGGACACCTAAAGTCAAACTAGACCAATTGACTGAAGTTAGGATATTTTGAAGGCTTTTCATGTCTAAAACGTCCCCAAGTTGGTGGAAATTAGTGCTTTGAACTCCAGATCAAACAGATGAACTGCTCAATCATGTGTTGGCAGCCAAACTTGATTGCTTCAACATCAAATGATATTTATCAAGCCTAGGCGTCATTATTCAACATTTGTCTTTGCAAGTTGAAGCCAAGAACAAGCATTTTTCTTCTCCAATGGTTTTTGAAGATCTAACAGAGTGGTTTTCATTGTTCTTCATATTTTCAAAAATTAGTTGCACAGAGGGACAATTTATCAGAGTTTGCATCTTCAGGCATAATTATTCTTGAAGACCTAGATAGGCAATTGATAACTTCCAAACTTCTTCTTGTCTTTTTCCTCTATTCTTGTCTTAGATCTTCTTGCATGTCCAAATAAATGGAGGTTATTCACAGATCTGACTTTTTGGGTATGATCAACACAACTTTTTCAACAAAACCCATGTGTTAGATTTTTCTAGAAACAATAACCTTGCTGCCCCTATTTTTAGGGTTTTCTGAAAAAAGTCACAATTTTGAAAATCAAACAAACTAGGTTTGTTCAACATTGAAACACCTACAATACCTAGGTGTCATATTTTTTCAAAAAAAAAACTTCTCGACGGGGGGCTATTTTTAGGGGTGTTCAGAAAAGTTGTTTGAACATATCCTTGTTTCCAGTCAACAGTCAAGTTTTTCATAATATAGTACTCTCAAGTTGAAATCAAGACCAAAATGGTCCTACTTCACGACTTTCTGAAAACACTCGACACAGACATGCATCAAGTGAAGCCCGTAGTCAAGTTGGACGCCTTGGAAGGCGTAAATTACATCACTATTCAATGGATAGCGAAAATGTGGAAGGTAGTCATTCCAAACATAGAGCTACCACCGATTACTACCACACTTCCTTCCACACTTCATGTCAACAAGGTTGGATGACGCAGGCTGCAAAGAAGATAGAATATCAAGAGCAGATTGCGAGTGGTGAAGAAATGTTGCGACAAAACGTCATCATCTTGCACAGTATTAGTTGCCTAGATGCAGAGGCAGTCAACGACTGGGTAGAGGAACTGTTGACTAGATGTGATGAGGTGTAAAACACCCAGTTAGGATGTCCTACCCTCCAAAATAGCATTTACAACAAACAAGAGTTAACTTGATGCCTTTTTCCAAGTTAATTCACTGTCCCATAGATCATGCATGTCTATTTCCACTAATTATGGATGTCTATTTTGGACTTCCACTAATTATGGATATCTATCTCCACTAATTGTGGATGTCTATTTTGGAGACACTTTTCTATTTGGAGTTCTCTTTTAGTTTAGTTTCAGTTAACTGAAGTAGATTTCCAGTTAACTATTAGGTTACCTACTTTTAAACATAGGAATAAATCTTGTTGATTGATTGGGAAGAACTCAATGTTAACTCAAGGAGACTTTAGGGTTGCCTACTCCTTTGAGTTTTATAAATAAGAGCCTTTGCTCATTATTTTGTAACTTTACTTCACGACAGCAAAACGCTGAGCTAAAAAGCCTTCGACTTTGTTCACTTAGTATATGTTCTTGAATTGTATTTGTTATAGTTAAACACCAAGTACAACTTGTGTTCTCTGTATTCAGATAGGTGTGTTCAATCCATGTTCATGTATTCTTGGTTGATCGCTTCATGTGTGATTGTCTCTTTGAAACAAGTTGTCCCAAAGTGTAACCTTTGATCGAAGATTGAGATAATAAATCAGGAGAGCTACCTTGCCTTTGATGTAAAAATCTAAAAATCTATCATTGTATGTTATTTTCAATAATCTTCTTACAATCTACACCTCGGAAAGATCATTGTCTCTCCTTGGGAATTTAGGCAGTAAGATTATCGTTCTTTGCTGTTTCTAGTAGTCTACATTTCAGCGTACACTTCGGAAAGGACATAATGCCTCCTTGGGAATCCTGAGATATAGCCTACTGTTTGAAGATTACTTGTGTGGATTCTATTTCGGTGTAAATTTGGAAGTTCAGAGCCTTCAAATGCATTCTGAGAGACAGTTCGTATAAGTGATCGAACCATTACATCCCTGCTCCTATATTCTCTTGCTTTGTTTATCTAGAGGAGATAGGATAGATTAAAAGTTAGCTTAGTTGTAGTTAAGATCTACAGGAACTGGAGAAAACCTTAGCTGCAATGAATTGTACTTTATGCATCCTTCTGCCCTACCGGTGAGTAAAAAGATAGGAACTTTAGTTTACTGTACTTTTTACGCAAACATCAGCAAAAAGAGGGAGCTTCCCCTCCTATGTTGAAGAGCAGTTACTAACACACTTGCAATAGCTGACCGTTTCCAATAAGCACTCCAAAGGTGCTATTTGAAACACCTTGTTGACGTGGTTTTTGAGACCGCACCAACACAGAATAAAGTTTCCCAACGGATACCCTATCCTCTCTTGAACAAAGTATTCAGCATGCTAAGATTGCGAGTAAGATCATGCTTTCAACTCCAAGGTTCCGAATACTTAGAATACCCTCAGTTGGTTTGATGTGAGTTGCTGTGTTCTCACGAGGGGACTTACACAATTGTTCGACAGCTGACAACAGACAGTAGACTAAGGGCTTTCGTGTAATTTGAATGATTTGGCAGGTGAGCACAAGTTTCCTAATTCTAACCGGGAATGAACTGAAATTAAAAGAGTGCAGGGATAAGGGTGTTTTAGTCTACTCTAGGGTGTGGGACATGGCGATCAATCCTCACAAGCTTCAACCAAGCTCCGTTTTGTCTCACTTCGGACAGCTTCCGCGGAACTGGTGCAATCTTCAGAGGAGTGACTTAAGATGTTCAGATCATGATTTAGCATGAAGACACCTTCACAACGACGCATGCCAGCATATAAACCATAATCGAAGTTAAGTTTCACAAAGTTCCAGTTGACCACGCAAGGCGAACCCACCGTCAGCGAGCCCGCTAGTGGTATGGACGAATGAAGCCTTGTTCAAATCGAGCACCACATTCCACAATTACTAAGTACTTGCATGAAATGAAATCTACTTTACTTTAAGCTACTTCAAGATGCTACGTGAATTGGAAGGACGAAGAAGCCCCAACAACTATTCACAACAAAGAGGAATTCACCATCAATGAAAATTCTTTTATTATGAAAGCATACATGACAACTTCTTACAAAGTATCCAAAGGGAAGACTTTCCTTCCTTTTCAATCTAAACTATACTATCAACTATCTAATTGCTCTCTACTCCTCTACTATCCTAACTCTGATCTAATTCTCCTTCTAATGATATTACAAATGAGGGGGACTCCCCCTTTATATAGCTAGCCAAGTCCCAAAAGACGGCTAGGGTTACAATCGGCTGGATGGCCCAGATTGTGCCACCTCAGCCCTAAACAAGATTCGCCCTAAAAACCGCCACAAAGGAGAGTGGGGTAATAAATGAGCCATAATGTCCATTATTCCTTCTAGAAGATTCCATTTGTAGACGCGTTCACACTATTCCTGATCTTCTTCTTGACTTTTGTTCTTCAACTTCTTTGTCACTTGAGCTAACACTTAGCCAATTTCTTGCAACTTTTTCTTCCTTCGAGATTGAAACTTGTAACTTTATCTTCCTCTGAAGGTTGTGATATCATTGTGCTTCACCACTTCCAGACATCGTGCTCTGGCCTCGACATTCCTCCTGCAAAACAAGCGAGGAGAAAAGTATTAGAACACTTCATAATATAAATTCACCTTACTTACCTGATCTTCATGCTCCAACTTTCAAGCGTTCATCGCCTCCGTTAGCCAACTTCCACCTCCTTCGTGATTCCTCACGCCTTAGCCAAATTTTCAACCCATCTTCCTCAAGGGCGTATCATCTTTGAGAAATTCATTTCACTAACTGGAGCTCTGATACTCAATTTCGTTCATCTCTGACTCTGGAAGATTAGTCCCACGAAGAACTTGAGCAAATTCACCTGGGCAGTTTCTTTCAAATTCATCGTCTGGAGGATCTCACCTTGAAAGCAAGTTTTCTTCACATTTGCCTTAGAAATTTTTTTAAATTTCCCTTAGGAAATTCATCATCCTAGTGCCCATTAAAAATCTTTACCTCGGAATCCTTGGCAAGCTGTAGAAGACCTTCAAATCCATTCCTCATCGATAATCTTCAATACCCAGAAGAAAATTTTCTTCAGAATGCATCGAACTCATGGGTGCACAACGAACGGGTTCATTTAATTTTCTTGAATTTTGAACCTTAGAAAATTATTTCCCTGTGAAATTTAAATCCTTTCTTCATCTGTGATCGTCCTGTTGCTCTAACTTGAGAAATTTTGGATTTATCCTGCATTGTCATCATCTTCTGACTTTGCCTCTGAAAACTTCCTCATGCTTCAGGAAAATTCCATCACCTCTCCAGACTTAGGCATTTTTCTAAGGGAGAAAATATTTGTGCCTCAGAAAATTTTTGAATCACTTCGAAAATTTTGCCTTAGAAAATTTTATATCCAACTCGATCAATTTTGCCTGTGAAAATATCAACTTCACTCAGAAAATTTTTCATGAAGGCGCCTAGCACATTTTATTCTCTAACTCCACTTTGCATTTTACTTCACATTTGAAAAATATTTTTGAAGCTCCAATGCCTTAGAAAAATTCCCATCACTCATCTTATATTTTACAGCACACTTGAGGAAAATCACGCCTTAGCACTTCATTTCCACCATCCCACAAGCCTGGCATCACCCTTCATGGAGGATATGTTAAATTTCAACGCCTTGCACTTGTCATTTCACCCTCAACACTTTACTTTAGGCGCATATCACTTGCCATGGAGAATATTTTTCCAACGCCTAGCAATTTTTTATTTCACCACCACACTTACTCTTTACTTGGCGCATAGCATACTTGAAGAAAATTTGAAATCACGCCTAGCATTTTGTTTCACCTTACATGCCCTAGAGAAATTTTCTAACACCTACCACCTTAGGCGCATATAGCACTTCAAGAGGGATATTCACTTTACCACGCCTTAGGAAAATATTTTCAACTCTTAACACTTTAGGCGCATTTGAGGCTTGAAGAGGGATAACGCCTAACATCTACCTCCTTTTACCATGCTTTGAAGTATCCTTTACCTTATTTGCCACCTCCATTCACTTTTCACATCTCAATCTAGGCGCATTCAAAGGAGAGAGAAGAATAACTCTACAACCTCTTTACTTTTGTCTTGACATGCCCTCATTTGGGCGCATTTGGTGCCTATAGGAGGATGAAAATTCGCTGACTTGTTGACTTCTTAGCTGCATGGGCGCATTTTGGAGGTTGTGAGGGATGAAGCACATGCAACGCCACCTTGACTTCCTTATTCTTGTCTTTACATGCCTTGATTTGGGCACATATCCACCTAGGAGGAGGATGAAAACGTTTTGACTTGTTGACTTTTCCTCTCCTTTTGGGCGCATTTCACCCCAGCTGCAGGATGGGCGCATTTGGAGGGGTGAGGAGGACAAGTTTAAGACTTAGAAAAATTTCCATCTCTCATGCTTCAAGTTGGGCGCATCTTGACATAGCTACTGGATAAAAATCATTGACTTCTCTTTGACTTTTGCACCTTGGGCGCATTTTGGCCTAGGTGAAGGATGAGAGTTGATACTTAGAAATTTTTTTATCATTTTTCTTTGTGAGGAGGGCGCATTTGGAGGTGTTTGCTGGATGAAACTCAGACTTAGACGATTTTTTTATCGTTTTTCACTAGCTTCTCTGCCCTGCTATTTATAGTAAGCCCTCCGATTTTTGCATCTCTGCAGCTCAGAATGATTCGAAATTTTGGACACTGCATCCTCATGACCCTATTGTCCTGTCGACACTGCCATTTTTAGTTGGCCTGCTATTTTTAGCCTGTTTTTGAAGGTGGTTTACTATAAATAGTAACCACTTGTTTCTGATAGCTCCACTGCTCGGATCGACTTGAAATTTGAATGAGGTGCTCCTCACCACGTGACCTGACTGTCGACACTGATGCATGCGCCTGATTTACTATTTTTAGCCAGTTTCCAAATTAACTTACTATAAATAGTAAGTGCTCCGTTTGACTTGAAATTTTACCAGCAGATAGCTTGAAGAATGCTGATCGTGGTGGTTTACACCGGTTTTCGAAAATTCCGACTTTTTACCCCTCTTTTCAAGCTCCGAAGTTGGAAACCCTAATTCGCTCTGCATGTGTATCAAAAGATCTCTGTTTCTCTTCGTTTCTGTGGCGTTGCGATCAACTCGTGATTTTGAACTGCTGGGAAGCGGCTGCCGGGACACACCAGCTAAAAATAGCAAGTTCCTTATTGAGTGAGTATCTCTGTTTGCATGTCACACCATCGCGAAGCTCTCGAAAAACCCATCGGGGAATCAGCGGAGCATGCAAAAAAACCGACATGCAAACCCTAAAATAGCCCAGAATCTTGAGACTCTGAAAGTGGTCGTCTAAGCACCATGTTATATCATCATGAAGGTCGAAAATTGAAGGAATATGCCAACAATGCAAAAAGAAAAACTACGCATCGAGGCCACGAAATTTGTTGTCTGGAAGCTTGGTGCTAAAATGGTAAGTTATGCGTTTTTGGCTCAAATTTTGCATCGCGGCAGAGCTAATGTAATCTGAATGCCGTGTATTTGTCTGAGATTTCAAAATGCTGAAGGATGGCTTGAAATTTCCTTACTAAAACTAGTAAGTACCTTAGAATCGATGAAATTTTTCTTCGAGCACAATTTGGAAGCATCTTGACATATGATGTTAGTCTTTATTTTTCAATTTATTTCACCCATTGACCTTTGGGTACGACCGAGGGAAAAGATGAAACCTAATTTTTTGACTTAGCCAAATTCCTGAGAATTAAGCTCGAAAGCCGGAAGAAATCAGGAAAAACCAGGACATCGGAAAAGAGAGAGAGAGGGAGAGACAAAACCCAAGCCAAAAGTCCAGAATGGAGCAAAAATTAGGGGTCCCCATCTTGAATGGGGCGATGTGTGAAAAAGGTCACAACACACCTACAATTAATAAGCTTTGTTTCATATCGACACCTCAGATAGGGGTTCCTCCTCCTTGGGAATTTAGAAGTAGAGTTTATCGTTTGATGTTGTGATTAATAGTTTTTCTTTAATAACTACACCTCGGATAGGGGTTCCTCCTCAAGAATTTAGAAAGAAGGATTGTCGTTTAAGTGTTGTTTCCAATAAGCTTGTTTCATATCTACACCTCGGATAGGGGTTCCTCCTCCTTGGGAATTTAGAAATTAAGTTTGTTGTTTGATGTTGTTACCAATAACCTTTATTTCAGCCTACACCTCGGATAGGGGTTCCTCCTCCTTGGAAATCCTGATATAAAATTTATCATCAAATACTCCCTGCTCCTAAGTCCTCATGCTCTGTTTTCTTGATGAAATAGGATAGTTTAAGCATTAGTTTAGTTGTAGTTAAGAATCTACAAAACTAGAGAAAAACCTTAGCTGCAATGTATTGGTTTTCTTAACCTTGTGCCTCTTCTAGCTGAGTCAAAAAGATAGGATTTAGTATAATTTACTTTTTCACGCATATCAGCAAAAGAGGGAGCTTCCCCTCCTAATTTGAAGAGCAGTTAATATATGCATAGCTACCCGTTGCTAATACACACTCCAGAGGTGCAAATTGTAACGCCAACATTCTGGAAATTGAACATGGAGATTGAAGGTTAGTCTCTCAATTATTCATGTAAGAAACATATTGTCTTTGCTAATTAATCACAATGTGGTTGGATGTCTCTATAATAGTATACATGTGTTAAAGCATAGTGATTAGCATCAAACCTAAGTTGCCAGTTTTGATATGGGGTCGATTATGGGTATGGGGTTTTGGTACGTCAGTATGGTGATTTTTTTTCTTGGGTATAGTACATTTGGGTACAATTGTATATATATATATATGATAAAATATTATATAATATAATATATATTTATATAATATAGTATATATGATATAATATTATATATATCATATAATATTATATTTAATAATAATAATGACATTTGAATCTTTGATAGTATGATACTTCATCATTGATCAATGATATTATGGTAGTCATAAAGATAATTGTCTAAGTTGTTAGTTTTGGTCTCCACTCCCAGAACCCCTCATTATAATCAAGTTTCTTATGTGACAAGAGATCACAATAGATAGTGGGGGTTGGGAGTGGAGACCCCATTGGGATTGAAGGGAAACACCCCTCATGGGGGTTGAGGGGCAGCGCCCATCATGGGAGTTTGGGGACAACGCCCCTAGTGGGGTCGAGGGGAAACACCCATCACGAGAATTTGGGGGCAATGCCCCTAGCAAGGTCAAGGGGTAGTGCCCATCGTGGGAGTTTGGGGGCAACATCCCCATTGAGGTCGAGGGCAGCACTCATCGTGGGAGTTTGGGGGCAACACCCCCAGTGGGGTCAAGGGGCAATGCCCCTTGCGAGGTTAGGGCCAGTGCCCCTGGTGCATTCCTTGTCATGATATAGGGCGGGGTTGAGGGGTAGATCCCTTACCACCAAGCCCAAATTAAGGGCTTTGAAACCACACAAACTTTCAAGGTGCACAACATTTTCACAATTTTATCACTTAATAGTGAAATTAAGTAGTTTGCGATTGTCCTCCATAAAAAAAGACCAGCTACCCTTTCAAAATGCAAAAATAACATAGGAAGAATGATTTTGTGTGAAATAGAGTTGTGTTTATCAAACAACAAACATAAGAGTGCATGTAGGGTTCAAGGTGCTTTTTAGGATTTTTTTTTGATGTTTTTGTTTTAAAAATTATTTTTTCAATAGTTTTTTTGGGCGTTCTAAATATTTTCTATCCATAGGAGCATTTGGGAGCGTCTAGGAGTAGACAATGAGCATCTTGGGTTTGTTGTGGGTATTCCTATGGCATACCTATAGTGATCTTGAGAGGCAAGGACGTTCCTTGCTCGCTCCTAGGATGTTGCCGTTGCCGCTCCTGGGATGCTCCCATCACTGCTCTTGAACCTAATCTGGTTGGGTACAGGAACAATAATCAGTTCAGGAAAACCTAGTAGCTTAGCATCAAACTTAGAAAAAATTAGAAGGCACAATGTCTAGTAAATTCTAAATAACTAAGGAACATGGAAACAATAGAAAAATTGGAGAAGCTATGAAAGATGGAAATTAGTATTGAGCTTTGAAGAGTCAATAGGAATATAGTTGAGATATAGAATACATATAACTCTAATGGAAAAATTATCTTTTCTATGTCCTTGACTAGCAATGATTTCTTATTTGATGAAACACTAATGTTCTTATAGAATTGTTTTAGGTGTCTAACATGAGCTTGTAAAAACCTATGCCATTGGTTCATTTAACTAAATATTTATTTTTAAACTGCCACCTTTTTAGTTAAGGGGAATTATCTTTAGGTTGTCTTGGTACATGTGTTCAAATCAACATACAAAACTCAAATAGAAGTAACTTGTCTTTGCATGAAAATCATCATAAATTATTTTTAGAATAAATGGCTAGCATAGGTTGTATCAAACAATTTCATTAATATACAGGTTAGTAACTAATATTGGTAAGAAGATATTTAAGTCATTTGATAGCAGTTGTTTTGTTGAATGAAAGCTCTTTGTCTTACATTAGGATCTCTTCCTTGTGTTTTCAATATGTTAAGATCAGTCAAACATCCCTTCTTTCATATTTTATTTTTTCATAGAAGATGTATCTGCTGTTTTTTTTCTATTTGCAATTGTTGATTCTTATATTTTGAAATTGGATCATTGTGTTAATGTCAACGTACTTAGATTTATTTTCCATTTATAGAGAAATTGGACTTGTGGGAGCAGAAATCTCAAACTATCTGAGTTTCTTTTGTTTATGAAGTCTTAGTTTTGACTTTTACTTGTAATTTAGACTGACTTTAGCATTGATGTCCTATGTCCCAGAGATCTATCTTACAATCTATTTTCAGGAACTCTTCCAACCTGGTCCAATGACACAACTTTGAAAGTGTAAGTCAAGAGGGAGTGGATAGCTTTATTGAAATCAAGTCATCAGTTGTACTTTTTCAAGCTCTTTCGAAATGGATTTGACAAAACTCTACTATTGTTCCTCTTTTCCTCTATTTACATCTTTCTTTACTTTCATCTTTTTCAAATATATGCAGCTTCTTTTCTTGAGTACATGTGTCTATTTTTTGAAACTATATTCAACAAGCTTCTTTCTATGATCTATCAGTTTCATTGGACAACATATTAAATTTAAGTTTCTCTATATGCAGAAATCTGGTAGGAAATTACTTGGAAATAAATGAGACAAATAATGGGTAAGAATATTCCTCCTTTATTGTCATATTTTATTAAATAGTAAAGATGAGGGAAATATTTCAGAGCGAACATTACCGATGCACCACATAAACAGAAAATTGCTACATTATTCTTCTTTAATCTCGTATATTAGGTTATACGGATATGAATCCAAAAAAAATCAGTTAAAGTTTAAGCCTGCATCTGTTTGGTATATTCCTAGATATATATAGTTTCTTTAAACTAGCATGAAGAAGCACCATACATTCAAGTCAATGGCAATTTTGTTGACTGCAGACTTGCCTCA
This sequence comes from Sequoia sempervirens, assembly GCA_007258455.2. NCBI lineage: Eukaryota > Viridiplantae > Streptophyta > Pinopsida > Cupressales > Cupressaceae > Sequoia > Sequoia sempervirens. Next base: position 31,097 of record VDFB02388690.1, on the reverse strand, counting down.
AGCAGACTGGCTTGCCTCCAACGGACTTTTCCTTGTAATAAAGGAGCTCCACTGTGTAAGTTACTCAAGTTATTTTAAGTATAGCCAACAGTATTTAGGAGGTAAATAAGACCTTACACCTAGCAGTGGAGATATTATATTTCAGAGCTGGTTTGAATATAAAAGGTAACAAAATTACTACTATGAAAGCTAAAATACTCTAGTAAGGAAAAGATGATAATATCAGACATTAAACCAGTCTTTGAAGGCCATATGATCAAAGGCCCAATAGACAAAAACATAGCAGATATTACAATTCAATGAGAGCAAATACAAGGCCAAAGGGAAAACACATTAAAACATAAAACTTCTGATTCTTGGAGAAACAAAACAATGGGGAAATATTCCGAGCCAAATTTTTTTTTTTCAAATTGCGGATTACAAGCAGTTACCCGTTAAGGTTAGAGGAGCAAACCAAAGCGTGCAAGAAAGCAACTCTAACCAGAATGGCGCCGATGATGGCGAGCATTGGTCAGAGGATCTTCTATTCTAATGCAGGAAAGAACTCAACGTCAAGTATGTGCTACCCAATCCAATGCGGAGTGAGGGGCGACCATATGACGGAGTGAAACAAAAGCAATGCTAGAAAGAAATGCTGAAAGATGAAACTACTCGACACCCAGAATGTGCTTGCTGACCCAAGATGGGAAAGTAGCTACCATAGGGCGGAGATCTATCTATTACAAACTTCAAATGAAATTGAGCATTACAAATTCAAATTAACAAGCTGAAGAATGACTGCCAGTACTACTGGTCAGTTTACAATTTAATATCATACGCCTGTCAAGATGTTAGAGCTGGAAATATGAATCATTACAATACAATAATATCTCTCATGGCTGAGTTCAAGAAGCCACATCAAATCATTACATGGATTGTAATTAACATTCTGTTTTTTCTGTTTTCCTCAAATCTGTATTTTGTAATTAAAACCAGCAGCCTATGAATTGATTCAAATGCTCATATCTCCCTTATAACTCACTCAAATTGCCCAAACTAAGATGCATAAGACTAATATGATGATGGCGCCCACCCCAGCAACTTAACCCACACTCAATATGCAACGAATGTTTAATGCACGAATCCCAAGAAGGCTGAAAAGGTACGGCCTTGCTGAGAAAGGCGATTTCACTTTTAAAAATAATGCAAGCACTAGAAAATCTATAAACTGGAGAATATGATTACCCTTGACAAACAAAGAGAATGAGATGATACCCAGAAGGACTATTTTTGTATTTTTCAAGATATGAATAAAACATGCAATCTGCTGTATTAAATGATGCTAAAATGCTGAAACACTAAAATGCCCAAAACAGATTTAACAATGCAAGAAGCTAAACACAATGCTCAAACTAAATGCACTCACAGTACAATGATTCACCACTAGATGTTGTCTTCCAAACACGAAGTGATGCCCAAGCTAGGAGGCCTTCATTCCTCGAAGCAGTCCCAGAGCCAATCCGGCAGCATAACAGTATAGTCGTCCAAAGATCCCCAAAATGATGCACAAGACTCCTCTTTATAAGTTTCGTTTGACTTCACGAAACCCTAAAATCAGCTTTTAGGTCAAAACCTCTCATCTCCTCAAGATGGCGTACTTCTCCTTTATGGCTTAAGATTTGATATTTTAAATAAATATCATGCTTTGATAATTTCGCCCTTCATATCCTTGCTTTGACTTTGCAATAATTAAAATATTCTTTTAATGAGGGCGCCACCCTCAAAGACCCCTTTTTAAAAACATCTTTAAGTCATTAATCTAGGCCCATGGTCATCGTTAAAATATAATATTTAAACGTGACTTTTTAATTAAATGACTTAGCTTATCCCTCCGAAGGTGCCTGAAGCCAAACTGAGCCAAACATCTGACCAAACTGAAGCAGGGAAGTCAACCGAGCTGAACTCATCTGGAAAGCTGCCAAAAATAGAATTTTACTAAAAATAGTAAATTCAAAAAGTCTTTCTGAATGCGAGATAGATATGCACCCTCTGAAGCCCTCACGAAAACAGGAAGGAATCCATCATTGAATCCATCATCTCTGGTATGGCCTCCTCAAAATGAAACCCTAATTTTACCGGGCTAGCCTTGGTTTCGGAAAAAGGCCAGCGGTCACATGAGCGATCAGGTTTGAGAAGGGGACATTACATGCCCTCCCCAAGATTGCTTGTCCTCAAGCAATCGCAAACTAGGATGCTGCAATATCTCATCACTTTCCCAAGTGGCATCCTCCATAGGCAGGTTCTTCCACTTTACCAAACATTCTCTGATAGTTCTATTCCTCAAGGAACGTTCTCTGACATCAAGTATCTCCTCGGGAACTAGAACCAACTGTCCTTCTTCATCCAACGGTGGCAACTGTGAAGAAGCAACCACATTGTGTCCAAGTGCCTTCTTGAGGCGAGACACGTGGAAGACGTTATGCACTCTGCTATCTGAAGGTAGCTCTAATTCATAAGCTACTGCCCCAACCTTTCTGATGACCCTAAATGGCCCATAGAAACGAGGTTTGAGCTTCTCAGCTCCACTCTTCTTGAGAGTAGACTGTCTATAAGGTTGTAAACGGAGATAGACCATATCCCCAACCTCAAAAGAACGCTCTACCCGCCTCTGATCAGCATATAACTTCTGCTGATTTTTTGCAATCTGCAAATTATCCTTCAAGGATCTCATTATGTCTTGACTATGCTGCAACAAATCCTTGGCTAATGGTGCTTTGCTGTCACCAAACACCAAATCTGCAAAACTGGGTGCTTCATACCCATAAAGTGCCAAGAAAGGAGACATTTTGATTGACATATGAAAAGTAGAGTTGTAGCAGTACTCGCCTATATGCAGCCACTTAACCCAAGCTTTCTGCTGTTCTGACACATAATTTCTCAAGTAGCCTTCCAACCACTTGTTCACCACTTCTGTTTGCCCATCAGTTTGGGGGTGATAACTCGTGCTTGGAGTGAGCACAGTACCACTCATTCTGAAAACTTCCTGCCAAAAGGTACTTAGGAACTTGCTGTCCCTATCACTTACAATATTCTTTGGCAACCCATGAAGCCTAAACACTTCTCGAAAAAACAAATCTGCAACTTGGGCTGCAGAAAAAGTGCTGGTAATGGCAAAGAAATGAGCAAACTTGGTTAATCTGTCAACTACCACGTAAATGCAATCCTTCCCTTGGGCCTTGGGCAACCCAGTGATGAAATCCATTGAAATGCTTTCCCATTTTTGATTGGGAATTGGAAGTGGTTGCAGCAAACCGGCTGGTAATGTATGCTCATTTTTATTTGCTTGACAAACAGGACATTCCTGAATGTAGCGTTGAACCTCTCTCTTCAAACCTTTCCAAGAAAACCTTTCTCGGATCTGCCTATAGGTCTTGAAAAAACCTTGGTGACCAGCAACTGGAATGTCATGAAAATTCAAAAGAATCTTCTTCTTGAGCTTAGAATCAGCCACCAGAAAGATTCTTCCCTTATAATGGATCAATCCCTCAACCACCTGGTACCTTTCATCATGGAAAGTACCTTCCAGAATGCTGGTTGCAAACTGATTTTTTGCATAATCAGCAAGCAACATGTCTCTCCAATCTGTAGTAAGCTCACACAATGAGCTAAGATGAGGCCTTCTGGAGAGAGCATCGGCCACGACATTATTTTTCCCTTTGACATATTCAATGTCAAAGTCGTAAGCTTGAAGCTTACTCACCCATTTCTGTTGCCTCTCATTAAGATCCTTCTGGTGCATAAAATGCTTGAGGCTATTGTGGTCAGTCTTAACCACGAATTTGTTCCCCACCAAGTACTGCCTGAACTTGGCTAATGCATGCATAATGGCAAGCATTTCTTTATCATAGATTGAGTATGTCCTTTCAACACCCCGTAACTTTCTGCTTTCAAACACGATAGGGTGTTTGTCTTGCATCAGGACAGCCCCCACTCCTTCACCTGATGCATCACATTGCAGCTCGAATGGCTTGGAGAAATCCGGGATAGCCAAGACTGGGCACGAACTCATGATCTTCTTGAATTTATCAAAAACAATTTGAGCCTTTTCTGACCAAGCAAAGGCTCCCTTTTTGGTGAGATCAGTAAGGGGAGCAGCATTCTGTGAATACCCCTTTACGAATCTCCGATAAAAACCACAAAGGCCCAAAAAACCTTTCAACTGAGTCAAGCTCTCAGGAGGTGGCCAATCAACTACTGCTTTGATTTTTTCTGGATCCACCTTCACTCCCTCAGCACTGATTATGTGGCCAAGGTACAGTAACTCCACCATTCCAAATTCACATTTGGAAGCTTTTGCAAATAAGCTCTCAGATTCCATGATACTAAGCACTTCCTCCAAGTGCTTGAGGTGATCCTCCCAAGTCTTGCTGTAGATCAGAATGTCATCAAAAAATATCAGCACAAACCTTCGTAACTGATTCTGGAAGACACGGTTCATGCAAGACTGAAAGGTAGCCGGAGCGTTAGTCAACCCAAATGGCATGACTAAGAATTCAAAATGGCCATAGTGGCATCTGAAAGCTGTCTTTTCCACATCTGATCCCCTCATTCGTATCTGATGGTAACCCGACCTCAGATCAATCTTCGAAAAGAACTTAGCCCCATGTAGCTCATCAATGAGCTCATCTATCCTGGGAATGGGGTATCTATTTTTGATGGTGCTTTGGTTCAAAGCACGATAGTCCACGCACATGCGCATGGTACCATCCTTCTTTTTCACAAGAACCACTGCAGATGCAAAAGGGCTCTTGCTTGGGCGTATGAAACCCATCTCCAAAAGTTCCCGAATATTCTTCTCGATCTCATCCTTTTGCCTCTTCGGATACCGATATGGAGTTGTGATCACCGGTTTGGCTCCTTCCTTGAGCTCTATGATGTGTTCTGAACCCCGTTCAGGTGGCGGTCCAGGAGGCAAATCTGCAAAGACTTTGCTCTTCTTCGTGAGTAGTGACTGGATATCAGGAGGTTGGTCACGTTTAGTCTCAACAGGACTAGCAGGAAGTATCATGCATTCGGCAACCCACTCAGCTTGATCGTGACGGATCAGCTTTGCCATTCTTTTGAATGACACTACTCGAGGACCCCCATTGGACATGCCTCTCAAAACTATCCTCTTCCCATCTGATTGGAACTTCAACTCCATAGTCTGCAGATTCAAAGAGATCTCTCCAAGAGATCGCAGCCATTGAATGCCTAGAACGGCATCAGTATCCCCAATGTGAACTACATAGAAGTCATCCTTGACTTCGTAGTTGCCCAACTGCATGGTCATGTTAGATATTTTCTTGGTGCAAGTAATATGAAATCCATCGGCAACCATGACCTTGAATCCTTCGAACTCCTCTGTTTGCAGCCCCTTCTTGGCTACCACAACTTCGTCAATGAAGTTATGAGTTGCTCCAGTATCGATCAAAGCAACGATTCGCTGCCCTTTGACCATCCCACGAACCTTGAATGATTCGTTTCTTTGAAAACTAGAAAGTTGAGCTAAAACTCCACCACTTTCCTTCTCATCTCCGGATTCTTCTGGAGCTCTATTTTCTTCATTTTCTTCAAAATCAGATTGCTGGTCGGAAAAATCAGAACTACTTTCCCCAGCAGAATAGTACTCAATCTGATTGAACTTGACCCCTTTAGGACAAACATGGTCTTGAGACCATTTTTCCTGACACCGGAAACACAACCCTTTTCTTCTGAGTTCATTTAGGGTTTCTTGATCCAACCTGGTGACATGGGGATTGCGATTCTTGAACTCCTTGTTCTGAGGTCTCAAATGATTTTTATGCTGAGGCCTTTTTCCTTTATCCCTTTTCTGAAAAGGGGAGTTTGACTGAAATTTTGCCTTAGGAGCAGCCCACTCCATGTTTCTTGCCTTTTTCATGGCCTCTTGCAGTGTTGGAGGATCAAAGGCTTTAATCCAGCCTTTGAGGGGTTCTGTCAACCCTTCACTAAAAAGAATCACCAATCTCCTTTCCGTGATTCCAGTCACCATGACTGAGAGTCTCTGAAACTCTGCGATGTAGGCTTCAACTGTGCCATACTGTCTCAATTGAGCAAGCTCTCTGAAATGGATCTCAGGATCTTTTTTCTCAAACCTTTCGATGAGCCTAGTGGTGAACTCATCATATGTTGTGATAGACCGATGGCCTAGAGTGACGAGGCCATGGTACCACCACTCGTGCGCCACCCCATCAAGGTGTAGCGTAGCGAACTTAATCGCTTCATCTTCCGCCATTGGTCTGAGAGCTAGATAATTATCCAGCTTTTGAATCCAAGCTCGGGCTGAACTTGTATCACTCCCATCAAAATGAGGAAGTATAACTTTGTTGACAGCTTGGTACAAGTCTCCTTGATTTGATGGTCTTCTTTGATCAAAGTTTCTTCCTTGCCCTTTGTTCTTCCTCTTATGATCCATGAAATCATTGAAGGACATGTCCATCCTGATGTCGACAGGTAGAGAGTCATACTCTGTACGGCCAAGCCTCAACTGCTCCACGAATGAAGCATTCTCTTCAGGTTCTGGCTGATTGACTACAGGAGCTAACAAAGGTGGGCTTGAATGGTCTGGAAGAGATGTAAGTGTTGTTTGACACTGTCCGGGCTGCATGCTCATCATGCTGGTTGGAAGCACTATGCTCCCCTCTGTGGCCTGAGTTGTTTTGTGGAACATGGTATTGTGTCCCACTCTTCCCATCATGAGCGAAACCATATCCATTAAAGCATCCATCTTCTTCTCAAATCTCTGTCCTGGACTGATGGATCTCTCTCTGCCCTTACCACTGTCATCTCTACTGTTGGTAACCCTCTCGTTACCACCAACTGATCTTTCATTTCTCTGCCATATCTGATTCCTGAGAAGACTCCCAATGAGCCCTCAAGACTTCTGAAGCTGTCTGACCCTCTGAGGCTGATGAGGCTGGAACTGTTTCCCAACTTTCTTGTCTTCCCTTGCAAAGTACCTCTTTTCTCTGTCACTCATAGACAGACTGATCACAGGCTGGCAGGATCTTGGCTCTGATACCACTGAAATATTCCGAGCCAATTTTTTCTTTTTCAATTTGCAGATTACAAAGCAGTGCACCCGTTAAGGTTAGAGGAGAAAACCAAAACGTGCAAGAAAGCAACTCTAACCAGAATGGCGCCGATGATGGCGAGCATTGGTCAGAGGATCTTCTATTCTAATTGCAGGAAAGAACTCAACGTCAAGTATGTGCTACCCAATCCAATGCGGAGTGAGGGGCGACCATATGACGGAGTGAATTACAAAAGCAATGCTAGAAAGAAATGCTGAAAGATGAACTACTCGACACCCAGAATGTGCTTGCTGACCCAAGATGGGAAAGTAGCTACCATAGGGCGGAGATCTATCTATTACAAACTTCAAATGAAATTGAGCATTACAAATTCAAATTAACAAGCTGAAGAATGACTGCCAGTACTACTGGTCAGTTTACAATTTAATATCATACGCCTGTCAAGATGTTAGAGCTGGAAATATGAATCATTACAATACAATAATATCTCTCATGGCTGAGTTCAAGAAGCCACATCAAATCATTACATGGATTGTAATTAACATTATTTTTTTCTGTTTTCCTCAAATCTGTATTTTGTAATTAAAACCAGCAGCCTATGAATTGATTCAAATGCTCATATCTCCCTTATAACTCACTCAAATTGCCCAAACTAAGATGCATAAGACTAATATGATGATGGCGCCCACCCCAGCAACTTAACCCACACTCAATATGCAACGAATGTTTAATGCACGAATCCCAAGAAGGCTGAAAAGGTACGGCCTTGCTGAGAAAGGCGATTTCACTTTTAAAAATAATGCAAGCACTAGAAAATCTATAAACTGGAGAATATGATTACCCTTGACAAACAAAGAGAATGAGATGATACCCAGAAGGACTATTTTTGTATTTTTCAAGATATGAATAAAACATGCAATCTGCTGTATTAAATGATGCTAAAATGCTGAAACACTAAAATGCCCAAGACAGATTTAACAATGCAAGAAGCTAAACACAATGCTCAAACTAAATGCACTCACAGTACAATGATTCACCACTAGATGTTGTCTTCCAAACACGAAGTGATGCCCAAGCTAGGAGGCCTTCATTCCTCGAAGCAGTCCCAGAGCCAATCCGGCAGCATAACAGTATAGTCGTCCAAAGATCCCCAAAATGATGCACAAGACTCCTCTTTATAAGTTTCGTTTGACTTCACGAAACCCTAAAATCAGCTTTTAGGTCAAAACCTCTCATCTCCTCAAGATGGCGTATTTCTCCTTTATGGCTTAAGATTTGATATTTTAAATAAATATCATGCTTTGATAATTTCGCCCTTCATATCCTTGCTTTGACTTTGCAATAATTAAAATATTCTTTTAATGAGGGCGCCACCCTCAAAGACCCCCTTTTTAAAAACATCTTTAAGTCATTAATCTAGGCCCATGGTCAACGTTAAAATATAATATTTAAACGTGACTTTTTAATTAAATGACTTAGCTTATCCCTCCGGAGGTGCCCTGAAGCCAATACTGAGCCAAACATCTGACCAAACTGAAGCAGGAAGTCAACCGAGCTGAACTCATCTGGAAAGCTGCCAAAAATATAATTTACTAAAAATAGTAAATTCCAAAAGTGCTCTGAATGCCGAGATGAACATACCAGCGAAGCCCTCTGAAAACCCGGAAGGAATCCAGCCATTGAATCCACCATCTCGAGCAATGACCTCCCTCAAAAATAGGAAACCCTAATTTTACCTTCCGACTAGCCTTCGGGTTTTAAAAGGCCAACCACATGAACGATGGTTTGAGAAGGGGACATTACAAACAACTTGAACACACAAGTAAGTTCTTCAACATTGTTTTGCTTGGTAAAGTTTTAAGCACTAACTAAATTGGTAAACATTTAAACTTGATGATTTTTAATGCACTAGGAAAGATAGTATCAAGCGTAGAATCCTGTTCACCTTAGCATGTACAACAAATACAACACAATGAAGAGAAAATGGAAATACATTAAAAAAAATTATGTCCTGTTGTGACCTTTTCACACATCACCCCATTCAAAATGGGGACCCCCTAATTTTGCTTCATTTTGGGTCTTTTGGCTTTGGTTTTGGTTGGTTTTCCTGTTGTCTCTCTCGGTTTTGTTTGTCTTTTTGGGGATGTGCCCGTCTTTGGGCCTAAGTTGAAATTTTGGCTAAGTCTATGAATTAGGGTTTTGAATCTTCAGGCTAGTGAGCGAATTGAAATCTGAGCTTGGCATTGCAATTGGAAGGCTTCAGGTAGGTTCCCACTGAATTTTGACAACTTGATATTTTAGCAGTCCGGGCTTCAAAGCAATTTTTTAGTGTTTGCATGTGTGCTTTTTCAATGCATGTCTGGAGAATCTTTCTGGGTTTTTCGAGACCTTTGCGATGGTATAACATGCAAGCCAAGATTATAACTTCCAACCATTCTGGCTTCAGGAACCATTTTTAGGTTTTGCATGTCTGATTTTTCAGTGCATGTCAGGATATTCTTTATGGGTTTTCCGAGAGCTTCGCGATGGTGTTACATGCAAGTCAAGTTGATGACTTGCTATTATTAGTAGGTGCTCGCATGTAGACCAATTTTCTGGGTTTTTCTAGGTTTTTTGAGATCTTCCGGGCAGTATGACATGCAAACACATTCGACAATTGGTTGGTCACTTTTTTAGGCACTCCAACAGCTCCCCAACACTTTAGTTTCACGAACAAGGCAACATGCAACAAAAATGGGGTCAAACGGAGGTCATTTGAGGCACATGCAAGTTATATTAGGGTTTCCAGCTTCGGGACTCAAAATGAGGGGTAAAAATTGAGAAAACTGAAAAACTGATGTATCCCATCGTGATTAGCATCCTTCAAACAATCCACTGGTAAAATTTGAGCACAATTTGAGTACTTACTATTTATAGTAAGTCACCTCTAGAACTAGGCTATAAATAGCAGGCCAGCATAGGAAGCCAGTGTGAACAGGTCAAATAGGTTGCGAGGATCCCATGGAGCGAATTTCAAGTCAATACAAGTTGCAAAAGTTCAAGAATCTAGAAGTTATTAGAAATAGTAGGGCAACATGGATGACAGGTGTGAACACGACAATTAGGTCATGAGGTCCCAGGCTGAGTAAAAATCAGGTCTTCAGAAGTGGAAAATCCATGAAAATCACAAGGGCTTCAAAACTTTCTATAAATAGTAAACAAAGGCGAGCAAGCATGAAAAGTTTGTAAGTCTGAAAGTTGAAGCTCCAGCCTCCAAATATGCCCAAGGTAGGGTGATGAAAAATGCCTAAGTGTTGAGGAATGGAAGTGCACAGGCCTAAATGCGCCCTCATTTGGAAGCCACCCCATGAAAATGCACCCAAGTCAAGAAAAGTCTAAGGAAAGGAAAAAAAATGGCAGTACACCCCTTCATATGTGCCCAAGCTGGCTAGGAGGTGAGAAATTTTTCTAAGTAATGAAAAGTGGCAAGCCACCCCCCAAAATGTGCCTAAGGTTGAGAAGGAGGCATGGAAATTTTCTAAGTGTTGAAAGAATGGCAGGAGAGGGGGTCAAATGCGCCCAAGTCACCAAGGTGTAGGATGGCGAAAGAAAAAGTTTCTAAGGCATTGAAACTCCCTGAGGACCCCCCATATGTGCCCTTGATGAAGGAGGCTGGAAAATATTTGCTAAAGCCACAAGAAAATTCCTTGACAACCCCCCTAAATGCGCCCTTGGCATGAAACAAGTTGGATAAGATTTTTCTAAGTTGTAAAATGGTAGTGGACCTCTCCAAATGCGCCCATCTTGAATAGGGAGGTGTTTGAAAATATTCTAAGTGAAGAAAAATTGCCTGACCCCAACTCATATGCGCCCAAGATTGAGAGGAAGTTAGAATTTTTTCTAAGCATGCAAATTGGAAGCACACCCTCCAAAATGCGCGCAAGTTAGAAAGGGGTTAGATAAAAGGTTTTCTAAGTTGTAAAATGGATGTAGACCCTCCCAAATGTGCCCACCATGGAAGAGGCTGACTTGAAATTTTTCTAAGTGTGGAAAATGAAGCTCAAGGTAGTGAATGTTGTAACAACCTATCCAGTCTACCGTTTAAAATTTCAATTGTCAACTAACTTTTAGCTGAGCTGCAACTAACTTGTTTAATTATAATTATATTAAATTCCTTAAGGCCAAGTTATGATTTTGATACACTATTGTTGTACCCCAAATAAATTTTTTGGCATTCTGTGTAAATTGAGCTAAATCTTGTTAAAATGCCATGAAAGGTCTGTTTTAGGTCAAACCAATCATAGAATCTTGGTGGGTTTCTGTCAAGGAACACATGTACAAAATTCTGAAAAATTGAAAATTAGGGTTTTTTCCCCTATTTTCAGGGAAATCCCCCGAAAATAGGACCTTCCCAGAAATGATCGAAAATGATTTTGATAGGCTTAAAAGGCTTCACGATCACATTGGTCAAGTCAGAATCATCAAAAGACACGTTTTACTCTGGTGGGTCTATTTCTCTTTTTCAGGAACGAAGTTAGGAGCTCCACAGCCATTAATGGCAGATTGGCCAGTACCAGGTGCTGAAAGCTAAGCTTCAAAAGCTTCAACGACACAACCATGGCGGAAAAGGTCGAAAAAGATGCTGTTTGACGAAGGAGATTCCTGAAAACGAAAAAGGTCAAAATTTGACTAACTCTGGAGATGTTACGAAGGGGAGATTGCTCACATGTTGAAAAGGCGCCTTCTTCAAGCAGGGGCGCCCATGGTCTTTGAAGGTCAAACAAAGTCAGTAAGATCATCCGAAGCAGTCATTCTTGACGTTTGGTTGCTGGCTCAACAGTGAAACAAACATCCAGATCATCCGATGAATAGATCACTAGCAATTGCTGATGAAGCAAAAAGAGGCAGTTCAAGGAAATATCAGGAAACCACAGATAAACGACGAAGTTCAAGAAAAAGAGCCTTTTCAAAGCAAAGGCGCCCTTTCTTTTGGACTTCCAGATGCTGACCAATGACAAAAGGCTTCCTTTGATGACCTTCTCAGCTCAAGCAAATCTCGGAAACGCAACTGCAAGCATCAATACCTGACAGAGCAGTCAACGGATAATCTGGATCAAAGTAGGCAACTTGTCAGACGAAAATAATCAAGCTAAAAGGCAAAAGCGCCCTTTTCAAGGAGGGGCGCCCTTGGATAAAGGAACCCTAATTTGAGATCCAGATTTCCCGAAGACAGTCATTCTTAGCAGAACAGAGCTGAGTACCTGATGAAACATCATGTGAAAACATCTGACTCTCCGATCAACGAGAAATCCAGTTCAAGGCACGAGAGGTCATTTCAAATAAGCTGAAGAACGAAGACTGAAAAATCACTAAGGCATTGGCAAAAGCGCCCTTTCTTGGGAAAGGCGCCCAGTCTTTTGGAGCCCTTAACTCAGCTTTTTATCATTCAGTCTCCCAGGCACTTCTTTCCAGTATGGATTCAGCTCCGCAGTGAATGTGTCCGTGACGTCTCAAGATCAACAGACAACGCCAGATTCAGGATCAAACAGGGGGTTTTCAGGAGAGAAAATACAAAAAACTTGCAAAAGATGAAAAGGGACGCCTAAAAAAGGTCAAAGGTCATTTGTTGACTAAAGTCAAAAGCTTTTTGAGTTAAAGTTGGCTAAAACGCTCCACGATTGGTGGAAATCACCTTTTTAACTTCAGATCAAACTCAAATCACCTTTTGAGCTTGTGTTAGGTCCCCAAATTTGTGGATCTGAAGCTCAAACATATATATTCAAGGAGATGGCGTCCATTTCATTATTTCATTGCAGGTTGAAAGATAAAAACAGCCACAAAGCTCTCAAGGACGCCATTGAAGATCTGAAGGAGGTTTTCATCCGTTCTTCATTTTTATTTGCAGATCTGAAGCAGGAAAGGGTTGCCATTTTGAGGATTGGATCAGAGATAGTTTTTTTTTTGAAGATCAGATAAAACTTCCAATCCACCTTCTGTCTTTTTCCTCTCTTCTTGTCTTAGGTTTTCTTGCATCTGACAGAAAAAGCAACAGGCTACATCAGATCTGATCAACTGGGTAGATTCAGCATCATTTTCCAGAGAAACCCATCTCGACAAATTTTCCAAATCAGCAAACTTGCTGCCCCTATTTTTGGGGGTTTTTCCGAAAAAGTTTCAGAATCAAAATTCTGAGGAACTGGGTTTGTTCAGCATTGAAGCACGAGCAAAACCCATGTGCCAGATTTTTCCCGGAAAAATACTTCTCGGCAGGGCGCTATTTTCAAGGGTTTTAGGAAGTTGTCTGAACACATCCGTGTTTACAGTCAACAGGCGAGTTCTTCTTCATAGAATGACAATTTGGCGTCCTTGGGCTCCAATTGAGCAACCAGACCTTGCACCAGCAACTCTCCAACCAGATCTTACACACGTTGCTGGAGAGCAAACGGACATCATCAGTAGTCTGCGGATCTTTATCTTTGAAAAGAATACATCTCCCGCTCAGTGGAGAGCTGCAGCAATTACTCTGGACGAAGAAGAAAGAAAGGCTGATCTTGCAGCAAAAAGACCAATCTTACCACCTCCCGCATGGCAGTAAGCACCTTGGCTTACCAGCTGCGAAGAGGTCATTCCAAGCATGGAGCCGCCAAAAGTTACCAAGAGCAACGACTTGCACAAGAGAAGGAGATGGCATGTTATCAAAACATTGACTATTTGAAGACGGAAGAAGTCAACACATAGATCAAGGAGCTGTTGACCAGAAATGGTGAAATGAGAAAAGCTATAAATGCACCAGAAAAGGACGCCATACACCTCCAAGTGGCATTCATGAGACTTGAGTTGACTTGATGCTTCTTTCCAAGTCAACTCAAGATGCTATTAAATGTAGTTGGAGTTAACTTGATGCTTCTTTCCAAGTTTAACTCCACTTTCCTTAAATCATGCATTGTCAGATCCCACTAATTAAGGATGTCTAATTGACTTCCATGATTTGTGGATCTTAGATCTCCACTAAATGTGGATGTCTATTTTGGAGGGAGACTTTACATTTAAGTTCACCTTTAGTTTGCTTTCAGTCAACTGAAGTAGTTTCCAGTTGACTCTTTGTTGACTTTCAGTTAACTGAAGTAGCTTTCCAGTTAACTGCTTGTTCCCCCTATTTAGGAATAAATCTTGCTAATTGATTGGCAAGAACTCATTGTTAACTCAAGGAGATTTTGGGGTTGCCCACTCCTTTGAGTTCTATAAATAAGAGCCTTGGGCTCATTATTTGTTTAACCTTTACTTGCTATGCAAAATTGCTGCGCCATTGTTGCCAACACTTTGAAAGCGAATATTTGTTCACTCTTGGATGAGAGTTCGTTGGATGATTGTAATTGTGCATGATTTCGTGCCTTTGCTTTCCCAACTTTTGTAGTTCGTTGATAAAGCATTGAAGAAGAATATCAGAAGGCGCTTGCATTTTGATCATCTTATTTGAGTTATGTCTACGTCCTGTGTTTAATAGCTTGTTGTCTCATTTCCCTCCTCGGATAGGAGTCCCTCCTCCTTGGATATTTGTTATTGACAGTTGTCGTTTGATGTTGTTTAATGTATTGACTTCCAAGCTATACTTCGGATAGGAGTCCCTCCTCCTTAGCAAGCTCGTTGGCCAAGGCATCGTGATTTTGTTGTTTCTAGTAAACTATTTCTTAAGCTCATACCTCGGATAGGAGTCCCTCCTCCTTGGCAGATCTCAGATCTAGTTTACCGTGCAGAGTGTTTGCTTGTACCAACCTTATCCCGGTGTATACCCGAGAGTTCAGAGCCTCGGTCATATCCTCTGGAGACGGCGAATTCAAGTGATCCAACCATTCCATTCCCGCTCCTTTACCCTCATGCTCTGTTCATCTTGAAGGTATTGGATAGATAGAAGCTAGTTAGTCGTAGTTAAGATCTGCAGAAACCAGAGAAAAGCTTAGCTACGGCGCATTGTGTTTGTGCACCCTTGTGTCCTGCCGCTGAAGCATAAAAAGATAGGAACTTAGTTAAACATTTCCCTTCCCTACGCATTGCTCCCAGCAGAGAGGGACTTCTCCTCTTTAAATAACGAAGAAGTGTTGCAAAACATTTGAAATAGCTGAACGTTTACAATCAGCACTCCAGAGGTGCTAATTTAAACACAGTTTTCTTACACCAACTCAAGGTTGATGATAAAATCAATCCATTGTTAACCAAGTCCTTTCCGACGATATTTCCCTTTTCTCTCAGGCCGGCAATCTTGCATCCATTGACAAGGATTGTGGTTAGATTGTTCTCAATGTTTATAAATATATTTATATATATATATATATATATTTAAATATAATCTCATGATCACATTCAACTTCACGTGAATAATAAATTCACTTGCAAAATTAAAGATCGTTAACATTTTAGTTATGATAAATAAAACATCTATTTTATTCTCAATTTCACATTAACATGAAAGTAGTTACTTGCAACTAACATAACGACCATAATTCCATTGTCATTAACATGTTTGAGTCAGAGGGGATGTAACATACTCTTCCCCTTAAGAATCATCGTCCTCGATGATTGTTTATTCAAAGTCTCAAATTTAAACATAAACATAAATATAATGTTCTCAATTGTTCATCAAAGATAAGGAAATTTCTGATGGTTTTCTTCATAATCCTCCCAAGTGACATTTACTTAGCTTTTCTATCTGTTAATAGTTTCCACCAATCTTTCCTAATCGGTTTGATTTGTTTAACCATTTCTAACAACATTCATGGACTAATGCTAATCCTATCTTCTAGCTTACCTAGCTTACAAGAATTCGACATTTTATTTCTGTCCAATGTTTCAAATGGAATCGTCTGGATAGCAGAATTATAAAAGTCATTATAACAAACACCATAAAGATGGTTGCTCTTCCTTAGTATAGCAATCAATTACCTTTAGCACAGGTTTACCAAGAGAATTTTACCCAAGCTTAACATCAACCTTCACTTTTCTAGCTGAAAGGTTTTTATCAAGCACCAGTTTCATTTATCTAATGCATTTTTTTTTTATTAAATTGTTATGTAAATACAAAAGAAAGATTAGGATTCCCTTTGCAGTTTAACTATTCTCCAAGACTCGGCATGCCACTGAAAGGAAGATTTTTCCCCTTCAGTTGCCATCTGAGCTCTGGTGTGTACCCCCACTTAACCAACTCTGTCGCAATACTAAGGATACTGTTGTGACCTTTTGACACATCACACCATTGCAAATGGGGACCCCCTAATTTTTTTTCGGGTCTTTTGGCTTGGTTTTTTGGTTTGTTTTGCTGTCTTCTCTCTTTTGTTCTATTTGTCTTTCCGGGGATGTGCTCGCCGTTGAGCTTGAACGTGAGTTTTGGCTAAGTCTATAAAATTAGGGTTTTGAGTCTTTTGGTCAGTTTAAAGTCAAATGGAGTGAATAAATTGAAATCTAAGCTTGGCACTGCAATCAAATGGCTTCTAATAGGTCCCCAACAAAACTTCATCGAATTTTGACAACTTACTATTTTTGGTAAGTACCTGATTTGGGGCATTTTCTCAACACTTTTGAAGTTCCGATCGTTACACTGCATCCAGGACACGCCAAGCTATTTGTCTGCAAGTTTTGAGCTGAAATAGACAACTTTCTATTTTTAGCAAGGATCAAGACCTTTTTTCAAGAGCTGTCTTCAGAGGCTATTTTTAGGGTTTGCATGTTGGAATTTTCTATGCATGTCTAGACATTCTTTGTGGGTTTTTCAAAAGCTTCACAGTGGTGTAACATGCAAACTAGGATCAGGATATTTTTCAGGAGCTGTCTTCAGAGGCTATTTTTAGGGTTTAGCGCATGTCAGGTTATTCTTTATGGGTTTTTTGAGACCTTCGCAATGAGGTAACATGCAAGCAGAGTTCACTTCTTAGAAACTTGCTATTTTTAGCTAGTGTTCACATGTTGATCATTTTTTTGGGTTTTTCTGGGTTTCTTGAGATCTCTCGGGCTATGTGACATGCAAACTCATCCGACAGCTGATTGGTCACTTTTTCAGACACTTACTATTTTTAGCAGGATCATTCTGGCAGCTGCCCAACACCTCAGTATCGCGAATAGAGCAAAGTGCAACAGAAATGGGGTCAAACGAAGATCATTTGATTGACATGCAAGACAGATTAGGGTTTCTAGCTTCGAGACCCTAAATGAAGGGTCAAACACTAGAATTTCTAAAAACCGGTGTATCCCATTGCGATCAGTATCTTTCAAGGATTCCACAGGTGAAATTTGAAGGCAATTTGAGCACTTACTATTTATAGTAAGACACTCCAGAAACAGGCTATAAATAGTAAGTCAGCAATAGGCGCTAGTGTGAACATGCAAGTTAACCCATGAGGATCACACCAGTCGGATTTCAAGTTAAATGGAGTTGTGGAAGTCTCAAAATCAGGCAGTTACTATAAATGGTAAAACACCTCCAGAAACGTGCTATAAATTGCAAGTTAGCACAAGATGGTAGTGCAAACAGATCAACTGGGTCATCAGGGTCCTGTGGTTGAAATTTCAGATCAATCCAAGCTTTAGAAGAGTGAAAAATTAAGGACTTTCTAAAAATAGCAGGTCAAGGCAAGCTGAAGACATCATGAACAATCAACACTAAGTCTAACAAAAGCTGGGAAATTCATCTAAGTCTGATGAAATTGAAAGTAGCCCTCCTCAAATCCACCTTAGCAACTTGGGAGAGCTCAAGATTTGTTTAAGTTTGGAAAATTGGAAGTAGACATGTTGAAATGCGCCCTAGCCTGAGAGATGATTGGAAATTTTACTAAGTCTTGCAAATTTGAAGCACACCCTCTAAGAAGCGCCTTAACTTGAAGGAGAAGTGTGGGAAATTCTACTGAGGGATGAAACTAGAAGCCCACCCATGGAAATGTGCCCTTGGAAGGTTGAAAGGCTGAAAAACATTCTAAGTGTCTAAATTGAAAGCTCTTACCCACATATGCGCCTTAGCTACTTGAGGTGGATTAAAAAATTTACTAAGTACTTGAAATCTGAAGCTCCCATCCCCAAATGCGCCCTTGAGAGAGAATGAAAGATGAGTGGATGTGAAAATTTCTAAGTGATGGAAAATGGAACCTCAAGGTGGTGAATGCGCCTACACTTGAAGAAGCATTGGAAAATTTTCTAAGTGTAAAAAATGAAAGTTGAAGGGTCCAAATGCGCATAAAGGAAAGAAGGTGACTCAAAATCCTTCTAAGGCATTTAAACTTGAAGTGCAGACCCTTAAATGCGCCTTGATTTGATGGAGTGTTGAAAATTTTCTAAGGCAAGTAAACTCAAAGTATAGAGGATCAAATATGCCTTGACTTGGAGGAGAAGTTAGAAAAGTTTCTAAGTACATGAAATTGAAAGCTCTAGGTCCTAAATGCGCCCTTGATTGGAAGAAGTCTGAAAATTTTCTAAGTGTAGAAAGCTAGAGGCTTGAAGGGCTGAATGCGCCTAGCATGACAAGGGATGAGAAAACCTTCCAAGGCACTAAAAATGAAAAGTAGAGAAGGTCATATGCGCCTAGCTAGAAGAGAGGCTTCAAATTTTTTTTAAGTTATGAGGATTGGAAGCTCTAGGGTCAAAATGCGTCCAAGGTAAAGAGGGGCACTTGAAAAATATTCTAAGTATGGAAGATTGAAAGCTTGAGGTCTTGAATGCGCCCTTGATTTGGAGGAGTTTGAAACTTTTCTAAGTATGAAAACTTGAAGCAAACCCCATCAAATGCACCTTACCTTGCATAGAGAGTTTGAGAAAATGGATAAGGCAATGAAACTTGGAGTAGATACCCTCATTTGTGCCTTGGCTTGTAGGAAGAGTTGAAGAATTTTCCAAGGCAAACAAACTAAAAGTTCACTACTCTATATGTGCCCAAGCCAATGGAGGAGATGAAAATTCAACTAAGGCATCAAAATTGGAAGTAGACCCTCTCATATGCGCCTGAGATAGGAGGGATGCTTGGAGAGTTTCCTGAGTAATGAATTGAAAGTTGAACCCTGAAAGTACGCCTAGATAGGAGGAATAAGAATAAACTTTGGTGAGAAATATTTTTCTAAGGTATAAATTGCAAAAATTAAAAGTACCCCTTCGTCTATGGACACATGAATTTGATGTTTTATGAGGGAAATTCTCTTCTGGGTACTGGACATCTTCGACAAGGAGATGATTTTGAAATTCTTCACGCCCTGCCGGAGACTTTAAGATGAAGATTTTTGCTCAGACGCTTGGGTGATGAAATTTTCAAGAGGAAATAAATTGTTTCTAAGGCAGATGGGCTGGAAAATTGGCTAAGGCAAAAGGGGGTATCATGTTGGTTGGAAAATTTTCTAAGGCAGAGAGGAATCAAACAACACCTTCTAAGTGCACCGTCAAGTTGGATAAAATTTTTTGAGGCACAACTTCAAGGTACACAGGAAGCAGAGTACAAGATGAATGAAATTCTCTAAGACATTGAAATATGAAGCACAGTTGTGATACGCCCAGCCTACAGATGTTGAAAAATTATGAAGAAAGCAAAGTTTGCTAGAGAGAAGTGATGAACCCTATTAGATCCGGAGATCACTCAGACCTTGGAAGTCAAAGCATGAGATCAGGTAAGTAAATTGAATTTATATTAAAAGTGTTTTGATGCTCTTCTTTTGTTTGTTTTGCAGAATGAACATAGGGGCGAGGCATGATGACTTAGGAAGATGGAGCAAGTACTCCAAGACTACATTTCAACCTCGAAAGAAGAAAAGTTGCAAGAAATGGCTACGTGTTGAGACCTAGTATGTGCCCAACTCAAGTGGCAAAGAAGATATTTTCGAGTTCAAGACGAAAGAATCCTTCCAAGCTCAGGATGGAGGGAAAGCTGAGAACCCAAGCGTTAATGGCCACCATCAAGTACTTCAAAGTTCAAGAAGATGACATCAAGGAAAAGAGGTTTCAGGCTTGAAGTTAGATCGGGAACACGCCTACCATATCCATTTAAGGAGTTGAAGCAACGTTGACCAAACTCAGGCTCATCGAATTTGCAGTGGAGAAGAAGAACAAGAACAGTCTGAATGTGTTTGTAGACAGGAATCTTCTAGAAGGATGGTGGACATTAATGACTCATTTATTGCCTCACTCCTCTTGGTGGTAGTTTTTAGGGTTAGGGCTTATGTGGCTCGATTTGAGCCCTTCATTTGATTGTAATCTGAGCCGTTCATTGGACTTGGCTAGCTATAAAAGGGGGTATCCCCCCTCATTTGTACCTCATTAGATTAGATTAGCTCAGAGATAGGAAGATAGAGGGACAACTTAGAGATAGCTTAGTATAGATTGTTAGTGTAATCTGAAGAAGGAAATTTTTTCCTTTGAAAACTTTGTAAGAAATTGTTGTGAACACTCTCTCAATCAATAGAGTTTTCATTGATGATGATCTCGTCTTTTGTTGTGAGTAGCTAGCAAGGTTTCTTCATCCTTCTGATTCGAGTAGTAACTTAAATTAGAGTAAATTTCATTTCATGCAAGTAGGAGATAGTAACTATGGAATGTGGTCTTGTTGTGACCTTTTCACACATCACCCCATTCAAAATAGGGACCCCCTAATTTTGGCTCCGTTCGGGTCTTTTTGCTTAGTTTTCTTGTTGTCTCTCTCTTGTTTTGTCTGTCTTTCCGGGGATGTGCCCACTTGAATTGAAATAT
The DNA here is from genome assembly GCA_007258455.2 of Sequoia sempervirens. Classification (NCBI taxonomy): domain Eukaryota; kingdom Viridiplantae; phylum Streptophyta; class Pinopsida; order Cupressales; family Cupressaceae; genus Sequoia; species Sequoia sempervirens. The sequence goes on along the minus strand of VDFB02388690.1, from coordinate 10,341 downwards.
TTGCTAAGTTTGAGAATTAGGGCTTTGAATTTTCTGGTCAAATTGAAGTCAAATGAGTGAATAAATTGGAATTTGAGCTTCACATTGCAGTCAACATGCTTTCAGCAGGTCCCCAGCAAAATTTCAGTGAATTCCGACAACTTATTATTTTTAGTAAGTACCAAATTTAGGGTGTTCTTTCAGCACTGTTGAAGTTCTCTCAATCATGCTGCATCCAGGACATGTCAGGCTGCTTGTCTGCAAATTTTGAGCTGAAATGGACAACTGTCTATTTTTTTTAGCAAATTCAGCTTTCGGAGCAAATTTTAGGGTTTATATGCAGAGATTTTCAATGCATGACTGTATATTCTTTTTGGGTTTTCTGAAATCTACACGCTGATATAACATGCAAAATGAGACGATGACTTTCAAAATTCAGCCTTCAGAGGCTATTTTTAGGGTTTGCATGTTAAGATTTTCTTTGCATGTCTAAACATTCCTTGTGGGTTTTTCAAGGGCTTCGCAACGGTGTAACATGCAAACCAGGATCAGGACTTTTTCAGGAGCCGACTTCAAAGGCTATTTTTAGGGTTTGCATGTTAGAGTTTTCGGCACATGTCAAGTGATTCTTTATGGGTTTTTCGAGACCTACGCAGTGATGTGACATGCAAAGCGAAATGATCAATTTTCAGAGACTTACTATTTTTAGCAGGTCCGTTCCAACAATTGCCTAGCGCATCAGAATCACAAACAAGGCAAAGTGCAATAGAAACAGAGTTAAACAGAGGTCATTTGAGGCACAGGCAAGATGAATTAGGGTTTCCAACTTCGAGACCCAAAATGAGGGGTAAAATGCCAAAATTTTTGAAAACCGGTGTATCCCACTGCGATCTGTATCTTTCAAGCTATCCACTAGTAAAATTTGAAGGCAATCAGAGCACTTACTATTTATAGTAAGGCGTTTCAGAAATAAGCTATAAATAGTAAGTCAGCAGTAGGTGCTAGAGTGAACGGGCAAGTCTACTGATGAGGGTCACGACATTCAGATTTCAAGTCAAACGGAGTTGGGGAAGTATCAAAATCAAGCAGTTGCTATAAATAGTAAACCACCTTCAGAAGTATGCCATAAATAGCAGGTCAGCTCGGGACGGCAGTGTGAACAGACTAATTAGGTCATGAAGCTCCTGTGGTTAAAATTCCAAATCGATTCAATCTTCAGAAGGGGGGAAAACTGGAAATTACTATATATAGTAATGCATGAGCAAGCAGCTGAGAAAAAATTCTAAGTCTGAAGTTCATCCTCCTCCACCATCAAAATGCGCCCATCTTCAAGCCAAGTTGATGAAATTGTCTAAGTCTGAATCTCGTCCTGCAGGAACCTCTAGATGCGCCCAAGGAAGAATTAGCTGGAGAAAAGATTATAAGTGTTAGACTTAAGTTCTGCAGACCCTTGAAAATGCGCCCACTTCACAAGGAGATGATCAAAAAAGTTTAAGTGTTGGACTTAAGTCCACCTCCACCATCAAAATGCGCCCAAGGAAGGAGGAAGCCATAAAATTTTCTAAGGCATGAAGCTTGTCCACCTCCATACCCCAAATGCACCCACTTCAAGATGAAGGTGTTGAAAAATTTTCTAAGTGTTAAAAATGTCCACCTAACCCCCTCAAATGTGCCCTCATGCTAAGAAGAGGTTGATAAAAAATTCTAAGGAAAAGTTAAATCCTCCTCCATGTGCTAAATGCGCCCAAGTCAAGTGAGGTCAAGGTAAAATTTTGACTTTCTCCTCTCTCCTTTGAATGCGCCCATGCAAAGTAAAGACAAATGAAACGAATCTAAGGCGTTGTGCATAAAGGGAATATTCCAAGTGTTGAATTTTTCACCACCCTTTGAATGCGCCAAGTCCAAGATGAAAGTGAAATGGGGTAAGGTTGTTAAGTGAAGTAAATCCTCCTACACATGAAATGCGCCCACCTCAAGGTGAAGATGATAGAAGAATTCTAAGGCATAGAGTTAAGTCCAACTTGACCTTCAAATGCGCCCATGTTGGGCAAGTTTCTAGGCGTTGAAGTTAATCCACCTCCCTATGCCAAATGCGCCCATATGGGCTGGGAAAAAGACAAAAGAGTTGAAAAAGTTTCTAAATGTTGCAAGCTTGAAGCTCTACCCCTCAAATGCGCCTCCCTCAAACACTTCTGATGTAAACTTTTAGCTAGCTGGTCTGTGGTTTCAGACTGATTATATGCTTGAAAAGTAATGATCAAATGCTTCCAATGTTTATGAGACAGCACTACAATGTTTAAACTATAATCTAAATGCATATATGACTTCTTTCAATCTACTCCAATGCACATATATGATTTCTACATCTAAAAATGCACCTACAGCCAAGATACATTTTTACAAACACTGGCATACAATTGATTATGCTATCAAGAACAATGTTAAGCATAGGCATTACATCAAACGTTTGTTATGCAACATATCCCTTCCTTCATTGATGTAATATTTTCTTACAATGCTGATACAAATCTGATATGAAAGATTACAAGTAATACCAATGTTGTTCTTCCCTTAGGCCAAACTAAGCAATGCCAAAAAATGATTATGCACTTGATGTCCTGAAACAGCTACTACATTGAATGCAATTACATGACTACAATATAATTTGTTGTGTAAGACAGCAAATCAAACACTAAGGAATGCATGAGAGAACCTGATCACGAATAGATATGCCTGAAACAAATGCAGCAGCCTTGATGCTGTTGAAGACTTCCCAATATTTGATGAATTTGTGCCCTCTATGAATGCCGCCCCTGCATCTGATATATTCCCTTAAAATCTGATGAATATCAATGTGAATCAGCTTGCAATCTCAACCCCAAAATCTTGGCAAATATTTTATTTGAATTTATAGCTGCTCCCTTGAAGAAATCGCATGAGAGAGTTGCGCCCAGCTGCAAGGTAAATGACAATTTTATCTCCAACAGATAATATGGAAAAAGCTACCATAAATTGTCCCTTCAAATCTAACTCCTCAAGGTCAACGCGGGTACTGTAGCACGGGTACTATAGCGCGGGCACTGTAGCGCGGGTACTGTTCACGTCACTGTAATAGCAATGCATTACTTCTGATTTTTTTCTTCAATCTTTAAGCACAAAAAGGTTCACGTGCACTGTAGCAGGTACTGTAGCAAATCAATGTAGCGCGCCACTATTCACGTGGTACTGTAGCATGGCACTGTTCATGTGCACTGTAGCGTTTACTGTAGCGACGCTTACTGTAGCAGCGATAAAAAAACTTGAAATCTGATTGACAATGGCCGCCAATGAATAACTTAGGTCTGCAATAGATATACCTTTGAACTGCCTCAAACCCTATATTGATTTTTTCACCTGTAAGCTCCAAATGGACTCCTGATTGAAGCCCTCTCAAGCAATAATATCAGCTGGTATTGCACAGCCTCAAAATTGCACTAACATTGAAGAGTTTTCGTTCTCCAATGCGGAATTGGCAGAAAACCCTAATTGGTTTCCTCTCCAAGCACTAACTCCAAAGACACAATTTAATATTCTCTAAGACATAATGAATTCGAATGCCTTTGATGCCCTTTTATAATTCCTCAAGAAGGTCGACCTCTTAAGCTGCTTTTAATCATCTTTTGAAATCCACTTTAGGTTTTTTAATAAAACTTTATAATATCTCTCTAACCTTGGGTGTCCAAAATAATAATATAAAAATGTACTTTAAGTGATTTTAATTGAGGGTCATGGCCTCATCGGAAATAAAGTACACTTTTAATTTTATAATTTAACTTTATAATATTTAATTATCATTAAAGTACCTTTAATGATAATTAATCATTAATCATTTAATATTTTTCCCATCCAACCAAATAAGAGGTCAACATTGCATCTGAGACCTGTTCAGGTGCCTTACTAAATTTAGTAACCCTGACTCCCCTAAAATGGTGACTTACTATAAATAGTAAGTATGAAGAACTGAGTCAAATGAAGGCCAAACTGAACCCATATTGAGCTCTGAAGGAGAAAAACATCTTGATTACTGCCACGAAGGACCCTCTAACTATCAGTGTTAGCCTACGAGGGTCAATTGATAGGCTAATCCTTACGAACTCTGATGCTCGGAAAATGGGGACATTACAGTTCGCCCTCCCTGAAATTGCTTGTCCCCAAGCAATCTCCATTGCAAAGAAACTCCAATCCTCGAGAGGCCCAAAAGAAGAATTGTGAAATGTCCCACACATCCCTAACTGACCCCTGTAGCACCAACATAAACATATTTGCACAAAATATCCCTAGATCCCAAACCCAGAATGGAAGTCTGCCATGCCTAATACCCTCTGACTTCCTCTGCACTACTCTGATCTCAACTTCACCGTGCCAGAAGTGGTGAAGCAAACCAATGGGACCCATCCAATACATCGTGCCAAACCTATTGCCACCCGGATCCCAAAACAACTGAACTCCACATCCATTCGCCATATAGAGATAAAAATATTTGGAAGCGTCTATAACACAATATCTCTCTACAGTTCCCACTAAACTCCCATGGATGTGATAACTAACCAAACCATCATGCCAACCGACACCATAGTCATCTTGTAACCATGTACCCATAAGAAAACTTTGTGACATAGAAGTAGCAAACCCTATTGGATACATATCAGCATGATGTATAACTGATAGCTGTCCCTGCAAGTAATCCCCCGCAAACAGCTGAGTCGGGTGCTTGCAGCCGCTAATCCCATCTTCTGAAGATGGTGAATACCCATCCCACAAAGGATGGTATAATCCCGGAGCCAATCCACACCAATGCATCATCAAGTCCTCCGTGTGTGGATGAAAAGACAAGTGATGAGCACTCCTCACTATGTAGTCATGGTAAAATGCTCCACCCTCTGTCAATGGCTCATCACTAACAACACTTGAATCAAGCAGCTAATCCCTCTGACTCTGAAAAACAACAAGTTGGCATCCAAAATCAGTTGCATGGGATGAAGTGACAGATTTGCTTCTAGGAGATGGAAACAAATCAACATGAAAGCCATACTCCCAACCAGATGACACTCTGCGAATGCCCTGTGAGGAGGACAGAGTAGTGTCATGTACTACCAAACAACTCTCAGGAGAATCCACCATTGTGACACAAGAGCTACCAGTAAACTGTCCTACATCAACTGTCACGATACTGGCTTTAGGAGAACTTGATGCAACTAGTGGTTCTCTACTGCTCTCAACCAAGGTACTCATCCCAGCTGAAAACTTTGTACCTATACCTGTGATAGATGTAACCACATCCTCACTACAACCCGTGGATATAAGATCCTCATCAACTGCCTCTGTATGTAACTGTACTATATTTGCAACTGGTGGAGACTGTGCCAAACTCAACTCCTCTGTAAGCTTCTCAATCTGTAATTGTGACTCTTGAAGGGCCAACTAGGCACTCTGTAACGAGTCCATAGTCACCTCAAGCTCATGAGTGAGCTCATCAACCTTCTCCTCCTTTCCCTGCAATGCATCATAACAAATGCAATCCCACTCGAAAAGGAAATCTCTGTCTGCAAGTAGTTGTAGGTAATTTTGTTTCATCATTCCAATCGCTTCTCGAAGTGCATGTATCTTTGCAAGGGAAAAAACACTATCACCGTGCTCATCTGTCAAAGGAGTACTCCAACCATACGTGGCCAACATCTGACGAGCAACATCAAAATGCTCAACGGTTGTGACAACCATCCTGTCATTAACCTTCAATTGGCTTGCTAAATGATGATACCCTTGTGACGAAACATTTCCACACAAATCTTCCAATTTGTCATCCGCACTGTGATATGAGGCTGAATCAACGTCACTCACCACATGATAAGCAGCATCGTGTATGCTATCATCTATGCACACCTCAACATCTAGGGTACTGCTGCTATGCACCTCATAGGATGGCTCAACTGGCGAGGTAGAAGCTGCTGATGTAACAATATCTTCACACACTTCCACTTCTAAGGTGATTGCGTGTCCATCCACATCATGATCTTGGGATTCATTGTCATCAAATGAATTTTCTGATTCGTTTTCTAAGGTCTGATTTTTGTTGTGCTGGTCACCAACTGATAAAAACTCATTGTAGAGGTTTCTAGATACCTCACTTGTAGAGACCTCTTGTTCTTCCTTCCTTTCATTTGGTGATGTAGACTTCTTAGAAATGGAAGTCATATACCATGCAATTCTGTTTATGGTTGCAGGGTGTGAGAGCAACTCAGCCATCTTTTTTTGACTTTGTATAAGCTTTTCCAATTCTCCCATCATGGTATTTAACTGCTTCCTAGGAATAGCCATGCTATTCAACTGTAACTTCTGATCTACAGCTGAAACCTACCTAACAGGTTGGCAGGAAACCGCTCTGATACCACTGTGGTTACCATTGCACCAAAAGCCCAGACTAGTAGTGAACGGCACCCCTCTTAGCGTTAAGGGGGCATCCCCAGCATAGGTACTCCCGCTGAAGACCCTGGACACGTGGCTGGGCAAACCGCTCGAACAGACCTACGTCACCTTCCGATAGGGACATCACAAAATGCATAGCCAAAGCCTCTTTTTATACTTTTTCAATCTCATCATCTAGAGGCTTCTAGAAGATTCTTGTTTTTTTCCTTAAGTGACTATTATTTTATTATTAAGTCACTTAAGTCACTTTTTATTATTAAATTAATTAAATAATAAGTCATCCCTTTTGATATTTTATTTTTTTGGAATAACTTGATAAATAATTAATTTAATAATACCTCTTGATTTAATTAAATCATCAATTAAGCTATCCTCATGAAATATTAATAATTTGGACAACTTAATTAAATAATTTAATTAAATCACCATACCTCCAATTCGAGGACATGACAGTCCTCCCTTCCCATAGATTGTTTTCCCTCAAGCAATCCGCATTGCTAATCCAACTTGACTGCCATAACATCTGATACCCAAATGGAGAGTCAACTGCACCTGTCCACTTGTCACCTGGATCCCAAACCTGTATATCTAACTCACCATGCTGACTCCAAAGACTGTGCTAGTACGCCTCAAATGTCATACCTGGAAGTCCCTCCATCTCAACACCAATGGACTTCCGTTGTGCAATGTCATCAAGACCTATCTTTGAAGACAATTGCAAGTGTCCCAACTCACTATCAGCAATGAGAAGGATTTCATCATGAATGCCATCAACTCCTTGAAAAGAGGCTGAATCAATACTGCCATCCAATGTGCAAGTCCTAGAAGAAATCAACTCCTTAACAAGGTTAACAAGGTTAACAAGGTGGTCACGATTTGAAAGAAGGTTCAAATAATTTGACTTCATTGTCTCCATACCTTCTTTGACAACCCGCAAATCATTAAGAGAAGACTCTACTCCAATGCCCTTTTGTCTTCTCTCTAACTGCACTACCCAAAGATGAACTTTAATTCTTTTACGCATCCTGTCATGATGAGATAGGGCTGCGATAATCTCATCCTCCTTTACCTTCAACTGAGTCTCCAAGCTATGAACAATTTCAGCCTCATGTGAAGAAGTCTCAACCTGTTCTTGTTTCCTCTTGCTTAGAACCAAGCACATCTCACTATCCTCATTAGAACCATATGTATTTTCAGATTCAAGGAGTTTTCTAATATCATCAATCCTTTTTTGCCTTGCTATGTTAAAGAGATTGACCTTTGCTTTGACTTCTTGAAGATGTTTTCTTGCATTGGCAGCCACCAACTTAGCCTCTTTGGCTTTACTCATCCATTCTTCGTTCATCTTTTCGGATATCCTTATGTCTTCTATGCCAAAATAAACAAAATCAGACCTTTTATGATTGATATTTTCATGTCTAACCATTGGTGTAGGGCTGCCATCAATGGTTGATATCGTGTCATTGGCTTGATCATGAACCCAAGCTCCTATCTCTTGAGAATGATGAGACATCATGTTGTTGTCCTCAAACCAATCTGTAATCATATCGTGCCATTGTAGAGTGTCACCTTCATTGTGTGTAGTTGAATGACTAGTGGCTGCTCCACTAAGTAAAGGATCAACTATCTCAACCACCTCTACATTTTGAGTCTTCAATGGACCTTCATTTATCAAACCACAATCTGATTCTTCACCCAATGAGACATCACAAGAAGACTTATCTTCATGTAGCTGCTCCAAGTTGTCTTCCATCATCACTTGCTCTTCTTTACTCTTGAAGTCATCATGGAGTGTCAGGTTCTCTTTAGGATCAGCAATATACTGGTCACTAATTGTTGAAAATTCATCATGGAGATTCTTAGATGTTTCACCCGTAGATACCTCATGCTGCTCCTTTTTTCTTAGTGAGGTTTTCCATGACTCCAAACTTTTCCTGATAGAAATTTTGTTGTTGAATCAATGGCTCTATCCAAGCTTTCTTTGAATTGCTGAAGAAAGGGAGTTCATTTCTAATCTCTTGTGGAAGTATAAGGTACCCTTCATAAGAAAAGATTATATTATCCATGACTCAACTAAAACCTCTGATTCGCTGAAACCCAATCCACCCCACAGGCTGGCAAGATTCTTAGCTCTAATGCCACTGTAAAGTGCCTTGCCAAATCTGATGTAAAATCTCTAATTTTTTGCCTCAAGACAATTTGACAAACACTTTGCTTGCAACCTTGAACTTGCTGGTAATTGATTTTAGATTGTATTTGAAATGCTTTTGATGAATGCAAATGCAATATAATTGCTTTCCAAATGATTCTAAGCATCTACCAATGTCCTACGATGGTGTGCAATATGTTTTTGTTCTTTTCAAGTGCATGAACATGAAATTCTGATGCAAAATGCATACCTACAGCCAAGGAACATTTCTACAAACACTTGGCATGCGAATTAGACAAATGAAATGCAATTACATAAGATAGACATTTTGTCAAATAGTTGACAAGGAAACTCCTTATCGCTCCAATATCAATTTGCAATAACATGAGAGCTTTACAAGCTGATTATACAATGCAACTATGCATTTTAACAAACACTTTGAATGCAATTCACATAAGGGAACAACAAATTGGCATTGTGTCATACAACTTGCAGCAAAACTTCATCTCCCTCTATCTGATAATTGAAAGAGTTACAATGCTGAAAGGAGCTTTCAATGATATCAACTTATTTTCCAAATACCAACTACACTATCAATGACAGAAAATTACAATGATGGCTGCCTTAGGGCAGCGATTACACTTATGCAAATGTCTAGAAATCAAGTTTATATATGACTGAGAATTACAACGGCTATTTTCTAAAGATCTATATGATTTCTAATGCAATACATGTGCAATAAGGAACTTGGACTCGATGGCAGCCAACACAAGATTATTTGAATCTCCTCCAAACTGTAAATTTGCCACTTATATGGCTGCGTCTGGGCTTGTAGACATCCAATGACCCTTGCAAGCAATTTGCAGATTTTTCTCAGCTCTCTAATTCCAAAATTGCACCTTCTAGGGGTGCGCCTAGCTGAAGATGGTAGCTACAGATTTTACCAACATTAATGAATGAAATCACACCAGCATATAGACTAAGATTGATCTCCACTATGTACAAAGCCGTCCTCTTCACAGCAACACAAAAATCTGGAAATGAAAGGCTCCAATTGATTCCCTCCAAGCTAGAATTCACCCTTCAAATGGACTACAAATATCTTCTACCAAAATTTGTGAATGATGTGCTCCAATTGATTTAACCAAAATTGGCCAAAGGCCACTAATTTTGCCAATGAAGTCCAAAGTGGGAAGTATGAAGTTACTCCTCCACAATTCCAACTAGGGTTGGTGTTGCACAACCGAAATTGGCACTTAACCAGCTAAGTTTGGTTTTTCACAAACTAAGACTGGAAATCAATAAGCTAAGCATTCAGCTTCAGCAGTGTAATAGAAAAGATGTATTCAACTCTAGATGTCCAAATGCATAGCCAAAGCCTCTTTTTATACTTTTTCAATCTCATCATCTAGAGGCTTCTAGAAGATTCTTGTTTTATTCCTTAAGTGACTTGTTGATGTGTTTTTCGTGACCTCACCAACGCAGAATAAAGTCGCCAATGGCTTCCCTATTCTCTCTTGATCAAAGTATTCCGCACGCTAAGATTGCAAGAAAGTTCGTGCGTTCAACTCCAAGGTTCTTTTAGTGCGAATAGGCTCAGTTTGGCTCAATGTGATTTGCTGGTATTTCAAGGGGACTTACGGAATTGTTCGGCAGCGGAGAAAGGAATTCAAATGCTCGAAAGATTTGTCGATGAAGTGCGGGTTTCCTATTCTAATCAGAAAGTACTGAATTGAAATGATGCAGGTTTA